>JARHVA010003330.1:1562500-1655000 GCA_037957365.1 Torreya grandis | reverse complement strand
AATATAGTGGGACCTCATTATTGTTACAAGGTGTGTGATTAAATACCATCCACCATCGGTCCCAAAATTTTTATTTGAGAAAATCATGAGTACACCAATGGACTAGAATTTATTTATCCATCACATCAAGCAACACACTAGTCTTTCCATCAATTAATAGGGCACAAATTTGGGTTTTGGTTATGCATTTATCTCTCATAGCAACTACCTAAATTTTGTTAAAATATTATTCCCTACATATGTTTTTATAGTCATCTCACCTATCAATTTAACCCATTAATGACTCAACTTTATCTAATAATATTTTTAGTGTGCTTGCCAGGGAAATTTGGTAGGGTATGTTTGAATTTTGATCCCCTAATGACCTAATTAGATTCTCATGTTCAAGCTTATTTTTTACTATATGGATTTCTAAATATTCTTGACTACTTTGGGGGGATTAAGGAACTGTAAGAGGGCTAGGAGGGTTTTATGGGTGAGGAGGGATTGGAGGGGTAGGATGGTTAGGATGGATAAGAGGTTTTGGGGGGGTTAGGTGCTAGCACATTAGTCATTAAACATGAAGATGTAGAAAAACATAAAAATACAAATAATTTCAAGAAAAATACAATGAAATTGAAAAAACTAGGGTTTAATTTAATAAAAACATGTTATCATACCTCTCTTTCATTATGGAATTCTCAAATCGAAGGGTACTTAGCTCCAAAATGAATATTCTTTCTTGCTCAATCTTCTTGCTTCAAATCATAGGTTTTCTCTTCTTCATCTTCCTCACAGTTTTAGCTTAGTGAAATGCCAATTGATTTTGCTTTGATTATTTTTTTTATTTTATTATTTGAATACTATGTACATAGTTTAGCCTCAGTAATAAATGAGGCTAAATTTAAGAAGTGCATATGCAGTTATAATAATAATGTACATAAAAATTTGTTGGGGGGAGAAAAATTATGTCCACTTTTTGTCCCCCTAACTTCATGCATACATCTTTTAGCATTGTACAAGGGTGTCAAGATAGATGTAAGCAATGTATAACAATAGTAGAATTTGATAACTAACTAGGGGGATGATGTATGATGTCCGTCAAGGCTCCCAAGTAGGATGGGTAGATGTATGAGAGTTCTTATGGCATCGAACATTGGTGTGTGTGTGTGTGTGTGTGTGTGTGTGTGTGTGTGTGTGTTATATACAAGTAAATATAAGTGTCAGAGTGTAGAACCATACAAGGAAGCAAATATATAAGAAAATAAGGCATGAAAAAGATAGGTGAAGAGTCCATAATATAAGGGACATGGCCACATGACATTAAATCTAATAATGAAGACATACAATGACATGTTCAAATGTCTACATACATAAACAACAAATAATTTGGTGTAGAGCCATAGACAAGGACATGTTCAAATGTTTGCATATAGAATAATGAAAGAGCACACACAAGGGACATGGGCACATGTCCAAGGCATAAAAATAGAGAAGTGGTGAAAAATACAAGGAATAATGGCATATTCAAATGCCATCAAAGATGTAAGAATAATATGAACACAATCAAATTTAATCTAGGAACTAGAAATGAAAGCATGTATAACTATGTAATACAAATCTATGTAGATGTTAGGGTGCATATATATTGAAGCTAACTAGTGATGGTCAATAAAATATAAGTAATGATAAATATTAAGATAAATTAATGCATAACTAGAATGTATAGTATGTAAGATATAACCTAGTTATAAAACTATGTAGGAGATGCCCCCAAGTGGGTAGATATAGCAATGTATAAACCTATATTGGTGTAAATGCCCCCAATGGGTATATGATAGATGGTTTGGATTAGTGTAGTGGACCAAAGTCATATCTATAATCTACATGCACTTGAAAAGAATAAGTGAAGCATATGTGTATGATAAAACCAACTACACTAGGATAGCTAGAAATATGAAATATCTAGAAAGTATTATAAATGTAAACAAAGCAATGCATACAATCTGTAAAAAAATTGGATTTTTGAAATATTTGAATGTTTTTATATTTGGACACATTATATTATTTTTGTGTTTTATAAGTATAATATATATACAAGCATATGAAATTAAACTATAGACAAAGAGTGAGAGAGAAGGAAGTATGTATAAGAGTAGGAACCATACTAAATAATGAGTCTCATGGGAGACTCGCCATCACCGTAACCTATGTTAAAAATAAGATTGATAAGCTCTCATGTAGTTTTATTTTTATGTTTTGGTTTGATGTTGTTAGAGTAGAAATTTGAGTATTATTCATCATTGAAATCATAGTATAACATTGAAATCATAATAACCTAGTATGTTGGAGGGAACTACCTGATACTATGGATTTGACCTTTTTGAATTGTGCTTTGGCATATTGATTGCAATTTTTGCCTTTAAAACTATGTTTATCATATACATAGTATGTTGTGGAGGATATTTTGATGGAAAACTTCTTTTGAGAATACTTGTTGGTTGAGCATGATTTTGACTTTGAAACTTAGGATCTGGATATTTCTATAAAATTTCATGTGTATCTGGATGTTTTGCCTTGATAAATTATATCTATGACTGATATGTCGTATGATGTTAAATAAATCCCAAACCTTGTTGACTAATATTATCAACCACTAGAATAGGAGTAGTGATGCCTTAGGCCTGCTTGCCCAAACCTTGACCATGATAATCATATTATTGTAGATAATTTTGATTGAATCCATACCATATTGAATGTTGAACCTCCTTTTAGAGAGATATCTTTTCTTGATTTATCAGTACTTTTTGTTATATTTATTTATTTTATTATGCTTTTAGAGCCTTTTGCTATTTTGAGTTATGCTTTGGTAACCATTTTTTTTACTTTTTTGGAATGTGAGTCTTTTTGAATTGGTAGATGTTCCATTATATGTTGTGTGGATGATGTGTCACTATGTGAGTCATCTATATCCATTATCTATTATATTTTACTTTTCAATGTTAAACATGAATCTGTATGGTGTCCATGTATTATATGATATGCACAAAAATATTTGAATCTCCTCATTGGGTATAAATGAGGTAGGTTGATTAACTCAACTTTAATCATGTCCCTGAGTATCTCACTAGAGATCTTATTTGATATTTGAATGATTTTTGAATCACTAATTGTAGATGTACTTTGTTGTGTTGTTGTGTTTTGATATGTAATATTATTTATTATAAATTGACTGGTTGAAGATGTATAAACATGATTTACACTATTGTGCCGTGAAGGCTTTTGTCTTGTAAATTGATTTTCCAATGTTATAATATTTTCATTGAATAGTTGATTTTTATTTTGTAAATCTATAAAAATATTGGTCATACTAATAATTTGATCATGTAGAGTCTCACAAGTGCAAATCCTAGCTATTTTTGTTTAAACATGTAGGCACACAACCTATAGGGAAAAACTGTCAATAGGATTATTAGGGGGGATTAGTGATCGTGTTATCGCTTGCGTCATCTCATGGAGGAATGATAACATGGACTTAGTTATATTTAAATTAGCTATCACCCTCATGGAGATGAGGAGGAGAAGGGGATTCTTTCTTGTGCATAAGATATGTCATTAAAACTTGAAACATAGTGGTTAGTTTGTGTGCTAAATCCTCTATGTGTGTATGGGTTTGCTTATTAATGGAATTCCATATAGGATAAATATAACATGTGAAATAAATAATGAACTGTGAAATATATTTTTGTCTATTTGAAACATCATGTATTCATATGTATATGTAATTAAAGAATAATGTCTTAATTATTTTTCACATAGAATAAAGATAACATTATATGGAAGAATGAAACATGAAAGATATTTTAGTTGATTTGAAACATCATGTATTCATATGTCTATGTGATTAAATAATAATGTCTTAATTAATTTTCACATAGAATAAATATAACATGCTATGGAAAGAATGCAACATGAAAGATATTTTAGTTGATTTGAAACATCATGGATTTAGATGTCTATGTGATTAAAGAATAATGTCTTGATTATTTTTCAAATATAATAAATATAAAATGCTATGGAATATGATGAATATTGTATTTGATAATAAGAATCATCTATACATGTATTGATGTATTTTCTTAATTCATTCTCAATTAAATGGAATAAGCATGCAAATGAAAGTATGAAACATTGTAATAAAAATTAATGTATTTCTTCTATCATTATTATCATGATGATATGAATTACAAGATATGTGAACCTAAAATCTTAGTTTTGAAAATATAATATGAGTATAAATATAAAAGTATACAAAACCTAAGTGTGTTTAGGGTAGGGTTTTTGAATCAAAGGTTTCTTTGCAATAATTTAAATTAGGTATAAAATAAATTGAAACCCTAATGTAAAAATTGATTTGGATTAGCTAGGTTTTCTAAATAAAATCAAAAAATTAGAAGTATGCATACTTTAATTCATTGGACAAAAATAAGAATTAATGCAAGCTAGGGTTTTATGCAATGTTTGAAGTAAGATGGGTTCACCAAATGATTCAACCTTTAAAGGTTTTAAAAGATTAATTCCTATGTTTGGTTAAAGTGATAAGATGTCTAAATCAATTAAAAAACTTAAATAGTTAAGTTAATAATTTTAAAATGATTTTGACCTTGTTTGAATTTTTATAAATATTAATAAATAGGGTTAAATAGAGACTTAGTTGAAAAAATAATATCATGGATGATCTAGATTCTAAAACTTGAGATTTGAGTAGTCCTAATTGTTGCAAATAATATTAGATATATGTCTATTCATTAAATAATAACACCCAGTTTGGACAATAGTGCCATGTGTGTGTAGTGTCCTCAATGTGGTGTTAATATCCCCTTTATGGTACTATTCCTATTTTTGAAGAGTGCCTACCCTATATATGTATGTTCTATTCCTGCATGATCAAAACCTATAGCTTTGTATTGTACCTAGAAAGCTTGATTTGATGTGCAAACCTGAGTTTTCTTTGCAATTATGATATGAGAAATAGTTGAGTGTGTTTTATTAGGATGGATTGGACATCCTAAACACCCCACTATGTATATATTTTCCTACATACCAATAATCTAAGGAAGGATCAAGTCTAATTTATTTCTCTCACTTAGTGTTTGATGTATGTGCAAGTGAATGCTAGAATGAGAGTGGCCTTGGATGCCTTGAATGTGTTTGAGATTTGAAATGCTTGAAAACTAGACTTAGGGATGTTGTAGATGGTAGTATGTGTAAACTAGGGTAGAATATGGATAATGTACCTTTATTTTTCACAAATGTTTCTTTGGTTTGAATAGATTTTTCATCTATTTCCCATATAGTCAATAGAGGTGGATTAGACTTGTATTTATAGGGATCTATTACTTGTGTATATAATAAAATGATCTTAGGCTGACCTTAGTAGGGGCACACATTTGAAAAAGTATCTTTTGGGAAGATTTTAGGCTAAGGAAAATAGTGCCTAGTTGGGGACACTAGTGCCATGTGGCTTTAGTGTCCCAAATGTGGTGATAATGTCCTTTTGGTAGACTATTGAGAAAATTGGATTGGGGTCATAGGTGACAGTTTAGGGATTATGTATTGACTAGATGTAAGTGAATTTGGTCTACTAAATGGATGGAAATATAAGTCTAAGTATCTATAATATGTTTATGACGAGCCTATGGATAGGGTAACTCAAACGACACTCTTAGCATCCAATTATCACTTTTAGGTGATTACAACTCTCTTCATTGGATACCTCTATCACCAATGAAGAAAATATTTAGTAGATATTATTGTCATCAATGAAACAACTCTTTAATGGATACCTTTATCATTAATGAGGCTTATTTTCACTGGATACCTCAATCATTAATGAATATTTTCTTCAAATAATACTTGAAAAATCAATAAAAAGACATTAATTAGATATCTCAATCATTAATGAATAAACTCTTCATTAGATACCTCAATCATTAATGAATCAACTATTCATTAGATACCTCTCAGTCATAATAATTATGAAAAAAATAGAATAGTATACCTATATTTTCCATATGAATACATCACATCCATGGTGTGGCCTCACATTACATATATGGCCACCTACCAAAATATACAAGTAATAATAAAAGATGAGATAAAAATGGATCCATGTATTCCCTTACCATACTCTATCTCATCCAAGGAAACATTACTCCACCATTCCTCCTCTTTTAAGTGTTATTATCTTAGATAAATACATGGTGATCATCATAACTTTGAAAACATTTATATATCATGTATTGAGACTTAGAATGTCCCCTATGTCCTCCAAATGATGAACTATGGGTCCCATTATAATCCATCTTCATGAATTATTTAAAGTGCCTAAAGTGTCTCATCTTCTCATCTTTTTTATTTCCAAATAAATTACTTGAAATATGTCTTGACATTTGAAAATTTTATTTCCATCTTTTCAACGGAATATTTCACATATAAATATGGTGATTAAAATCTGCTAAATAACTAACTCATTTTCTCTCTTAAATAAAACATGCATTGATAAGAAGAATAATACCTTAGCCATTTTTTCAAATCCACCACTTGTATAACTAATTTTATGAAGTCTCTTATTACTTTTGTGTTCTTCTTGAAAGATTAAATCTTAGGATATGGATACTCCTTTTCAACATTAGCATGATAAATATGATCACTTATGACATGAGCATCAATAACATGATCATTTTTTAATTCATTAATACAAGAATGTTCATCAATAAAATAAATAATAAGATTATTAATGGAGGTACAAACATAAACAAACTCAAAATCATTAAAATTAAAACCATCAACATAATTCTTTACATGCATCTCAGAGTTTTCATTATTCCTTAACTTGATGATTTCACTTGAAAACTTTGAATTGATTTCCTTAATCTCTCACTTTATTTTCTAATTTAATTATATAATCCTAAATGATTCATTTTCATATAAATTCTTAAACTTATATATCATTTAATTTTGCATATCCATCCCTTCAAGTTTACAATAAATCTCAAGTTCAATATTTATCAGTGTATTTCTTATCACTCAATATTTCTTATTGAATTATTAATTATTTTATTATTTCATAGAAGGATCCATTTTAGTGTGCATCAATTTTTTTCACAAGCCCATACTACTCATTGTATGCTTCATTGATGAATCCTTGTTCTTGAAATTGTTTCCCTTCAATAGGAACCCCAAAACTTATCTCCATCTTTTAACAAACACCCTGTTGAATTTCAAAATGAAGTCATACTTCTCTTAAAAACTAAAAATAATAGACCAAACCTAATTTTTAATGAGTTTTATGAAAAATTGAATATAGTATAAAATTTTGGAATATTTGAAATGGAACTATTTGAAATTCCTGAACTCAAAATAATTTAATCAAAACAAATTAGAACTTTCTAAAAATTAGATAATAGCTTCCTTTCATGAATCCTTAACTTGATTATAATAATTTTCTAAAAATATTCATTATATATTGCAAGGTATGTGTGATAATTTAAGATTAACCCTAATATTAGAGTGAAAACTGAAATTACTCATAAATCCCTCAATACCACTAAAATTTAGATAACAACCAATTTTTGGAAAGTTCTTAAAGTATACATTCTAATAAAGTAATAATTGGCTCATTATTATTAATGTATAAAGATAACTATCCTCATTTTTTTATGATGCCCTTGTCTTATGTTTTCTTCTTGGATTTGGTAGACTATAATAATCTGCAATATTTTCACTCTTACTGTGTTTTGTTATTTCTCCAAGATGAGACCATATTATAAACACCATATATTCAACAACAACATATGAAGAGAAAAAAACAAGCATATAATGGTGGTTTCAAAATACATCTTTGATCACTTGAATAATAAAATATGTATTTTAACAATTACATCACAAATGATATTCTTAAATAGAAATATATGAGTAGACAACCCCCAAATCTAAAACAAGGCCGACTTTATAATCACAATCAATTATTATATTTAGACCAAATTATTATATGACCTATTACTCATATAGCCTCATATGATAATTAAATGGGCTCATATAAAGATACTTAGTGGTCACTAGGTTTCCAAAGAATACATTAATTCATTGTTAGCTAGTGATATTTCAACTTCCACACAATGTTATAAGTTGTTTATAACTATTGGTATCTAAGTTTACAAAAAATATGCCAAGTTGATAATATCTATTAGTCTCTAGGATGATAGAGTTTTTGATAATTAAAGGTCAGTAGGTTCCCATAAAATAATTCAAGTCATTGATGCATATTGGTCACTAGGTTCCCATAGAACATGACAAGTCACTAGTGCCTAATGATCACTGGGTCTCCACAAATTTTGATAAGACCTTCACTCCTAATATTCATTAGGTTCCCAAACATTATTATAAATCCTTCATTCCTATAAATCATCAGGTTCACAAATATTGTAACAAGTTTTTAATACATAACGGTCACTAGGTTTCTAAAGACAACATATTATCCATACTTAGTGGTCTTTATCTTCTCAAATATCCTAAAAACATCATTTATAACTAATGATTGATAGGTTTCTCAAGGTATAAAATGATAATTATTTTCTTTGCTAACATCAACCTAAATCTTGATATGGAGGGAACATAGTTGATGTAATATACCAAAATTTTAGGTATTTTTTTCTCCTAGGACTGATTGGATGGTCTACCAAATTTGTTTTAGCTAGATTAAGAATACTTGTGTTGTTTGGGGTCCTTTTATCTTAACATGATTTATCACACCATGAATTCAACATATCACACTTTTCCATGGGCATTTATAGTGAATGTTTTATCTTATACATCCCTATATATACCAAGTAGAGAATAAGTATTTTCTAAGATTTGAGAAAATAGTTTAATCCTTTTCTACCTTCAATTTAAACACTTGTAAATAATTAGTCCACTATGATATTTCATACTTATTAAATCTATTTTGACATAATAAAACTATATCAAAAGAGTGTTTGGTGAATATTCATGTAGTTAAGTTTCACATATAAAAAATTGTTGGAAAATTCATTACTCAATATTTTATTTACATGTCACAAGATAAAAAAAATTGAGTCTAATTTAGGCGTGTCAGATATTTAGTTACAACTCCCTTGTGGTTTCTTAACCCATAACCCATTTTTTGTTTCTCACGTAGAAATTTGTGGAAAATCTAGGTTAAGGAGATGAATAAATGATCAAATTAGATGTTTTTCTGATGAATTTAAAAAAGTAGAGACATGGGACTATAAAACATTTTTAGACACTATTTATGATTTATATATCACCTCAATATTTTACACTTGGAAAGTACATATCTTGGATGTACCTTTAGCTTCTAGACCTTTCCCACTACCAAAAGGCTTGTATACATTATCTTTATATGCTTAATTACTTGTCTCTTAGCCTAACCAATGTTATTATGATGACTCTGGCCTTCTATCTTTCTTAGAATGTTATAAACCTACTTATCTTCCATATTTAAATTTTTTTGACCTACATCTATTTTCTAGCTACCCCAACACTTGCATTTGAGTCAAACACCTACGTCGACACAAGTGTCTTATTCTAATGTAAGTGTCAAGTGACCTAAACTCATCTAATTTAAAAATGAAACATAATATTTTGGTTATACTAAGTTTTTTAATATGAAATATTATCTAAAAAGATTGGTATCAATACATGATCAATCCTCATTCATTCCTCAGCTAGCACATACCTAACAACTCACAAGGTAAATTACCAAAAGCATTCAATCAAACACTCAAGTGAAAAAATATTCCCTAGTTTCTATTATTTACATATTATTCATAGGTAAAACACATATACACGTTTGAATAGCTAAAGGGACACTCCATGATCCATAGTTGACAAGTTTCAATATAGGTCATTATTTTACTTTCTTATCACACATTTTGTGATTCACACACAAGCCAACACATAGGGGATAACTAGATAATTTTGAGGCCTTATTCAAAGTATTGGATATATAGGTATATCTCATAACAAATATTTATTTGGGGTAACTCAACATCATGTGCCCACCAACCCATTTTTCCCACAACTAATATGAAGATGAAAAATTAGGGTTTACTATTTGATAAGGAATGATAGTCCATGACCTAGATCTGAATGTACTAGATCAAAGGAGACATAGAAACCAAAAGTAACTAGGTGGTTTCATATATTTTCAATAATTATTCTATACTCATACTTGTGGCTAATTCAGATTAGTGTCTACACAACTATCCTAAGTCGATACAAGTGTCCATAGTTATAATGGCACAATTTCCAAAATTAAGAGACTATTATAGAATATGAATCCAGTCCAATTTTTTAATATTCCAAATATAGATATATATTAGCATTATAACTAGATAAGTATCTTATTTTCATTGTTATTATAATATCTAGCATAATTATACTTACTATCTTTAGCATCTCATCATAATAAATTTAGTATATATTCTATCTAAGTTTTTTAAATAATTGGCCTACTCCAGAGATTGTATACCATCCTTGTTACCTAGGTTATCTCTACCCATATAACCCTAGATTCCACCAATATAAATTTTAGGGTTCAACATTTCATGAACATGACCTTTATGTCTTTGTATACAAAGCCTATATGGCCCAGGGTTTCATATTTTATAATTTCTAAATATAGTAATATTAAATTCTATTTTTTATTATCATGATTAATTTATCCTTGGAATTTTTATGTCTCTCTATTTTATTCTCATATAAATTTTCATAAAATTTTAAATGGATATAAAAGAGCCTTTTCTACCTCTTAACCCTAGTGAGGGTTATATCTATCATCCTTCTAACCAGGTACCTAATATCACTCATTTAAGGGGTAAGGTATATGGTATATGTATGCATGTTCAATATAAGTTAACTAGGTTTTGTGCTTGTGAATCCATAAGAGATAAAATCACTAGTATGAGAAAGTTAATAAAATACTTACAAAATCATATTACACTCCTAAAAAACCCAACACATGATAATATTAATTATGTGTTTTCATCCTCATCTATGAATGTTGTGTCAAACAAGGTTTCACATCCAAATGAAAATATAAAACATAATACATCCAAAACAAGTGATACCAAAAGTGACCAAAAGGCTACTAAGAGACCAAGTGAAACCTTAAGATATATGATTTGAAACAAAGTGATTCAATCACCTCCTCCACATCCTATAAAGATTTCCAAATACTAATATGTATATCATATAATGCATGGGCATCATAAAAATTAATGTTTTATATTAAATAGCAAAATACAAAGTCACAAAGGGAGTGGTGGTCTTATAATTCATACATCACTCAAGAAAACCACTCAAATTATGAGTAGTTCTCCTAAAACACAAGTGCTAAAATAAAAAATATGATTACCAAAAAAGAATTCAAATCAAGATAAAAATGAAAGAACAAAGAAAAAGATAAAATGACATTACCAAAGGTGCCAAAAAATCCAAATAATACATAATTACCAAAGGAACCAATAATATTCAAACCACCAAAAACTAAACCATGTGAGATCCCTTTGTTAGTCAATACTAAATAATAAAATGGCACAATTACAAATTATTATGATAGTGGTGATATTATTCCTAATAACAATATCAAAAACTTACAAGTGATAAAACTTCATCTTGATCCACTTGATACCGTACCACATGATCTATTTATACCTACAAGACTTGGTATATATCTATTGACTAATGTCCAAAAAGTACATAACCAAATATAGATAAGGCAAGATAAACCTTAGAGCTTAGGATGTTCATAAGGTGTTAACATGTGAGGTGCACATAAATACAAATAATGGCATACCAAAAAAGTCACAACCATAGTTTTTCATGGTTCCTTATTCATATACAAATACTTTAGAATTAATGACAAAAGTAAAACTGGTATTTCCATCACTGCTTGATCATTACTGTTGAGTTTTCTTATTTCTAACTTGGTTTCATTACATACGATGATTACTTCATTACCAATTAATTTAAACTTTCATTAAATTAAAATATTATATATTATGCAAAATATTCAGATAACCAGATCACCTACACATGTTCTTATTATAACTATTCAAAATAAACCCAAAGCACTCAATGATGGGTTCCTGTTAGAGTTGGTTCTCATGTTTGCTAGGTTCTATAGATATTTTTTTCTATTTCCTAGTTTTTAATTTTGTTTATTTATCCTACATTGGTTATTTTAACTTACTTCTTGTTTATCATTGCCTATATATGCATGGATTCTCATTTGTAATAGAGAAGAAGTTATTTTCTGGATAGTATATGATATTAACTACTTTGTTTTGCATATCAGTTTACAACCCTTTATTTTTCATATCTCTCAATTTGTAATGTTATTTTTTTCAACACTTGATATTATGCATATTGGAATGATGTAGTCACCATTCCTTTCATGGAATTAAAGCTGGAGGTGTTACAACCATCTATTTACAAGTTTGTTGCTACAAGGGTTTGTCCATTTATCAAAATTTCTTCTCAGTGGAATGGAGGTATTTTTTTTATAGATATAAGATATTTTGTTTTTATCATTTATAAATCCATGTAGATCCTATAATTTAACATTAGGTGCCTATTTTTTAGACCCATATTTTTTTAGAAGCCTTTTAGACAATTTGTGCATTTTTAATGGTTTTAGGCTATACATGCATCAAAATCCAAATATAAAATCATAATTTCATATCACTCTAAGTTTTATGAATTATAAAATTTGTTATAATCTCCATATATCAAGTTGTACAACTCGTCTACTCAAAAACCTACTAACCAATCTATTGGTAGATACCTCCCACCAGTTTGATTTTTTATCACCACAAGCAGTATAGATATGATTTTTTAGATCTAAAACCTAGTATTGTTAGCTAATGTTCCAAAATTTCTTACCATGCCATTTATAATCATTTTGGAGTTGGTCATATATCATTTTTGTTAGTTTGAAGATTATTATAGCAGCCTGTCTTCATCATCTAGATAGTTGGTTAATTTTCTTCTAATTTGAGGCCGTATGATTTGCAATTTTAGTTCTGATTCTTAGAGAGGATATATTTTAGGTCTAATTTCAGCCTATAATAGTTATTCCCCATTTGCATCAGTATGTACCACATATGGAGACATCACAATAGGGCCCATTTAGCTAGTTTTTCTAGAACTTGCAAAGAATCTTCTTGAAGCTAACTTTCACCTATTTTTGACAACCTATGCTTGGTTTCTAATAAATATATTATTGGAAATACTTTTTTGAATATTTTTTTATAGATTCATAAAGTGTTAAAAAAAAGTTTCATTGGTAAATTTATGTAAGATTCATCCAATAATGGATGTCTAATATTGATGACAAGAAGATCGAATAGATAAATATGTTGAATCTTGGAAATCAAGTAATCAACAAAACTACAATAGATGTATTAATAAATGGATATATATTACATAACAATGGCTCAAAACTTATATCTCACTAAGTTCATAGATTTAAAAATTATCAAAGTTATCACAACTATAACTTACATATCTCCTAGCTAAGTATCTCACCACAATATAAAAGAATCCAAATATTCCATATCAATAAATCTTCCAAAGGGATGCATATATAGGTGGAAGTTAAGATAATCCGAACAATACCATGCATTTGGGACTAAATTCCCCTAAATAGGTGTAAGAAAGTAAAGGAGGCAACATCCTAATACATGTTGGATAAACTTTCTAAATGTACAAATACAAATAATAAAGCTAAATGGTAAGAAAATCTACACCAACACCACCCCTTAAGCCAATTTTTCTGGATCTTGCAAAAAATCTTCTTGAAGCTAGTTTTCACTCATTTTTGACAACCTATGCTTGGTTTATACTAAAGACATTTCTAAAAATACTTTTTTTAAAATATTTTGTCTAGATTCATGAAGTGGTAAAGCATTTTTTGGTCCTTAGTGCAATTAATTTTTGTACAATGTTTACTTATTTAACCCATTTTAATGACAAAAAACATGTAAAGACTATAACTTTTAGATCATGACTTGAAATCAAGTAATATTTTTTTCAAAAGTTTATACTTTTTGATTATCCATCCATTGGGTTTAATTATCTTGTAAAAATCACTCAATTATAAAGTGTCAAATTTTGGGGTCCTTACACTTTTTAGGGGGTGTTCATTAATTTCATTGGGAGACGTTAGATTGTAATAGGGGGATTTATTTTTTTGAGATTATTATTCATATTCTTAAATTTATCTTTATTTTTTTAACAATGGATTCCTTCTTATTTGATCTCCCCATCACCTTCAACTACATTATTTGGAAGATTAAAATTATGATGCACTTATAACTAAAAGGTGTGTGGATAATGGTCCTTGGCAACATTCACCACTTTACAAATAATTAATATCTTTCATGGATTTCATATATGAAAGATACGACTATTTGTTTGACTTTTATGCATGTTTTAGATGGTTTTAGTGTTATGTCACATGTGCCACATCACCAAAGAAATCTTGGGATGTTATTATAGCCTTATTTGAGAAGGATACTAAGTCCTAGGTCTTTTGCACCCTCTTTTACTCCACCTTTGTCTATTTCATTTCTTCTCATATTACTGAGGATTTATATTTTGATGATGACATTGATGTTGTTCAAGATATGTGTTAAGTGTGGATCCATTTGGGGCTATCACATGACCATGATGGTATGTTTTGGGGGCTTAGATAACTCCAAGCATATGGGGAGCACATTTTGCATTTACTCCTCAAGTGTGTGAATATTATTAAATACATATTTAATAATTTTCATGTTGACTTACATCTTTGTTGGAAGTGGGATTGATTTCCTTGTTTTAGGGAAATAATTGAAAAATATTTAATTTCCATAAGAGGAGAAATTTATTAAATGATCTATTTAATAATTTCTATGATGTATTATGGGAGTGGGATAGACTTTCTCATTTTAACGAGTTGGTTGTTATCACTTTCTCATTGGAAGTTATGCCTTTTAGAGAGGAATGGTGTGTTTCTTCTCAAAGTGTTTTTGGATACGCATGGTTAGGTGTCAAATTGCATGTTTACTAGGTGGATAAGGTCTATTTTGATAAGGATGGTGAGTTTCTTCTTAGTGGATGGATTTCTACATCATTTGTTATTTATACAAGGTGTGGTGTGACCTTTTAGAGGTTGTTGATGATTTTTATTTATAGGTGTGGATTTTCAGAGTTAGAGTCAAAGTGCAAGTGTTTTGAAAAGTGAAGGTGTTCATTTATAGGGTTTGATATAGCAACTTATAAGATATAGTAAAGTGATAGTGTTGGTGAAAGTGTAGCTTTTTATGCAACATTTTCTATAGGAGATTTTTATATCTCTATGAGATTACATTATAATCTTGTTTCATATTAATATTTTATTTGAGGACTTCTTGGTGGGTGTAGCCCATATTGAGTGAACCACGATATATCTGTGTTGTGTTATTTTTTGTTTTTTAATTTTCTCCATTTAGCAAACATTAACTATGATTTGAGGAATTGATTCCATGATGCATTTGGTGTATAGTTAAATATGATTGTACACATTTAAAATCTAGTTTATGTGTTTTAAATTAAATATTTTAGGGTGAATTAAATCTATTTTGAATTCACTTAACTCCTAACAACTAGTATCAGAGCTTTGATAGTGTTTCAACTAAAGTGGTAAATCATAAGAAAGGTTATTAGCTTGAGTGGGAGCTATGGGAGAAGAAATCAGATTCAAAGTCAAGAAATTTGATGGTAAGAATTTTAGTCTATGAAAAATACAGATGGAAGATTACTTGTATCAGAAGGAACTTCAACTCCCCTTAAAGGGCAAAGGAGGACAATCTATAGCTATGAGTGATGCAGATTAGACATTACTTGATAGGAAGGCATTGGGAGATATACGATTATGCCTTACATCTTTTATTGCATTTAACATTGCAGATCATATAACTACAAAGGATCTCATGGATAAAATTAGAAATTTGTATGAAAAACCCTCAGTTTGAAATAAATTTTTTTATGAAAATACTATTTAATATGAAAATGTTTGAGAATGGTTCTATTGATATTCATTTAAATGATTTTAATATGGTTTTAAGTATGATCACTTATATTGGAATCAAGTTTGATGATGAAGTTAGAGCTTTGATGATTTTGTGTTCTTTACCTAATAGTTGGGATAGCTTGGTTATGGTTGTGAGTAATCCAGTCCCTACCAAAGGAAGCTTGAATTTTGAGGATGTTGTAGGTGTGATTCTTAGCAAGGAAATGTGAAGGAAAATCACTGGTAAATCATATTTGTGTAATGATTTGTCTATTGATACTAGAGAGAGGAAAAAGGACAAGAGAAAAGGTAACCATAGAAAGTAAAATAGGTAGATCTAAATCTAGATCTAGAGCCAAGATGATATGTTGGTATGATGGGAAGAGTGGACACTCAAATCAAGATTGTTGGTCACTTCAGGATATGAATTCCAATAAGGAAGAAATGAATGAGGTAAATGTGACATCAAGTAAATCATGTTAGTATGCCTTAATTCTTTCTATGGATAATTTTACTAGGTCTTGGGTATTAGATTCTGGGGATTCTTTTCATACCACCCTACATAGGCATTATTTTCCTGATTATGTTCAAGAGAATTTAGGACAAGCTTATCTTGGTGATGATGAACCATGTGAGATAGTAGGTAAAGGTTGTGTTTAGGTTAAAATGTAGAATGGGAACACATGGATCCTTAAGGATGTCAAATATGTGCCTATGTTGAGACAAAATTTGGTTTCAATGAGGCAATTAAGAAGTGAGGGATGTTCGATAATTTTTACTATATATTATTAGAAAGTTACCAAAGGTTCTCTTATGGTTTTGAGAGGTAAGAAAATTGGTACTTCATATTTGACTAGTAGTGTTGATTCTTGTGATTTAGTTGTTATAGATGGAAATGAAACTATGTGGCACTATAGGCTTAGTCATATGAGTTATAAGGGCATGGAGATCTTAAAATATAAGTTGTTTGGATTGAAAAATCTAGATCTAGACTTCTATGAGAATTTTGTATATGGGAAAAATAATTGGTTTAAGTTCCTAAAGGTTGGACCCATAAAGAAAGAGCACAAGTTATATCTGGTACACTCAGATATATGGGGACCATCTCAGGTATCTTCTATTGGTGGTTTCAATTACTATGTCACTTTTATTGATGGTGTAACTAGGAATGTTTGGGTTTATTGTATTAAAATGAAATCTGATGTATTTGACACTTTTAAGAAGTAGAAAGGCTTGGTTGAGAATGAAACAGGTCTCAAGTTGAAATGTCTCAGATCAGATAATGGAGGTGAGTAATTTTGATTATTGTTATAATAATGGAATCCATAGGCAAAAAATGGTTCCAAGAACTCCATAGCAGAATGGGGTATCTAAAAAGATGAATAAAATAATAATGGAATGTGCTAGGAGCATGAGGCTACATGCAAGGTTGCCTTTGCAATTTTGGGTAGAACCAGTTAACATGATAGTATATCTAATTAATAGAGGACCTTATATACCTTTGGATGGAGGCATTATTAAACAAACTTGGTCTAGTAAGAATGTTAATTACTATTTTCTTAGAGTCTTTGGATGTGAATCTTTTGATCTCATCAAGAAAGAGGATAGGACCAAGTTAGAGGCTAAATTAGAGAAATTCACATTTTTTGGATATGGTGAGAATGACTTTGGTTTTTATTTATGGATCATTAAAGATAAGAAAATATTTTTGTTTAGAGATGTAGTCTTTAATGAAAAGGTCATGTATAAGGATCAGTTGCAAGAATAGGAACAAGAATAGAAAGAGTACACAGTATTGGATGACATTATGGAATGCAAAGTATCTAATGAATTATTTCAGGAACCTTTTATACAAGGACCCCAAACTCCTATGGTAAGAAGGTATAATAGGGTAAGAAAAGCACATAAACATTTTCTCCTTCTTTGAATTATTTTTTACTCACTGACAATGGAGAACTAGAGTGTTATGAGGAAGCAATGTAGGTAGATGCTAGGATGAAATGGGAACAAGCCATGGATGAGGAGCATAGATCTCTCATGGAAACTAAACATGGTATTTGGTAAGGATACCCAAGGGAAAGAGTGCATTGTCAAACAAGTGGATATTCATAATAAGAGAAGAGGATGAAGGGAGAAAAAGGTATAATGCTAAGATGGTGATCAAGGGGTTTGCACAAAAATTAGGTATTGATTTTGATGAGATTTTCTCTCTTATTGTAAAAATGACTTCTATTAGGACTATTTTTGGTTTAGTTACAGTTGAGGATTTTCACTTAGAATAGTTAGATGTGAAAACTAATTTTATTCTTGGTGATTTGAATGAAGAGTTGTATATGAAGCAACCATGTGGATATGAGGTCAAAAGAAAGGAGAACTATGTGTGCAGACTAAAGAAGAGCTTGTATGAATTGAAACAAGCTCTACAATAATGGTATAAGAAATTTTATTATTTTATGTTGGAAAAAAAATATCAAAGGTGTAATTATAACCATTACATGTACATCAAACATTTTGATGATGGTTCCTTTATTATTTTATGCTTGTATATGGATGACATACTAGTTGCAGGAAAGAACATACAAGACATTCATATGCTCAAGAAACAACTTGGCGACTCCTTTTTTATGAAGTATTTGGGTAATACAAATTAAATAATTAGTATGAGGATTACTCATTATAATAAGGAGAGGAATTTGGTTTTATCCCAATTAGAGTATGTGAAGAAAGTCTTGGAAATGTTTAGTATATTGGATGTTAAATCTGTTGGTACTCATTTGGCAGGCCACTTTAGATTATCAAAGGAGCAATGTCTTAAGATGGAATCTAAAAAGATTAAGATGTCCATGGTACCATACTCATTGATAGTTAGCATATTGATGTATGCCATGGTTTATACTAGGCCAGATATTGCCCAAGTAGTGGAAGTGTGAGAAGGTATATGAGTGATCCTAGTTATGAGCATTGACAAATAGTGAAATGGACTCTTAGGTGTTTGAGAGGAACCATGGATTTCACATTATGTTATGGTGGATTAGATACCACTTTATATGATTATGGGGAATCATATATGGTAGGGGATATTGATAATAAGAGGAGTATGATAGGATATATATTTACTATTGGAGATACAGTGGTTAGTTAGATTTCTAGGATATAAAATTTTGTGGCTTTGTCAACCATAAAGGTAGAGTATGTTAATTCCACAGAGGCTAACAAGGAGATGATTTGGTTATAAGAGTTATTTCAAGAGTTGGTGCATGAGCAAGAATTTGGGTGTCTACTCAATGATAGTCAGAGTGTTATTCATTTGGTAAATAACTTTGCTTTCCACTTGAAGATGAAACACATTCAATTATATTATCACTTCATCAAGAAAGCTTTGGAGGATAACTTGATGAAGTTGGAGAAGATTTATAATAGCTATAATATTATGGATATGATGACCAAGGTGGTTACATTAGAAAAATTGAGACTATGTTCAAATTTGGTGTGTCTTAGCTATCATGGAGCAGTGATAGATTATGTTCAGGAGATACAATCTCCAAGTGGGAGATTGTTGAGTGCGGATCCCTTTAGGGCTATCACATGACCATGATGGTATGTTTTTGGGGCTTAGAGAGATTCAAGGATGTGGGGAGCACATTTTCCATTTACTTCTCATGTGTGTGAATATTATTAAATGCATATTTAATAATTTTCATGTTGACTTCCATGTTTGTTGGAAGTGGGATTGATTTCCTTATTTTAGAGAATTAATTGAAAAATATCTAATTTCCATAGGAAGAGAAAATTTTAAAATGATCTATTTAATAATTTTTATGATGTATTATAGGATAAAATTATTAAATGTTCTATTTAATAATTTATATGATGCATTATGGGAGTGGAATGGAATTTCTCATTTTGAGGAGTTGGTTGTTATCACTTTCTCATTAGAAGGGTTTTTTGGAGAGGAATGACATGTTTATTCTCAAGGGGATTTTAGATATGCATGGTTAGGTGGAAAATGGCATGTTTCCTAGGTGGATAAGGCCTATCTTGATAAGCATGGTGAGTTTCTCCTTAGGGGTTGGATTTCTACATAATTTGTTACTTATAAAGGGTGTGGTGTGACCTTTTAGAGGTTATTGATTATTTTTATTTATAGGTGTATCTTTTGAGAGACAGAGTTAAACTACGAGTGTTTTGAAAAGTGAAGGTGTTCATTTATAGGGTATATATATAAACTTGTGAGATATAGTAAAGTGTAGGTGTACGTGAAAGTGCAAATTTTTGTGCAACATTTTCTATAGGAGATTTTTCTATCTTTGTGAGAGTTCATTGTAATCTTGTTTTAGATTACTATTTTATTTGAGGAATTTTTTGATGGATGTAGCCCACATTGGGTAAACCACAGTATATTTGTGTTATGTTTTGTTTATGGTTTTTTAATTTTATCCATTTAGAAAACATTAACTATGACTTGAGGAATTGATTCCATGATGCATTGGTGCATAGTTAAATCTTATTTTACACATTTAAAATCTGGTTTATGTGTTTTAAATTAAATATTTTATGGTGATTTAAATATGGTATGAATTCACTTAATTCCTAAATATTTGAGTCTTGATAGTGACATGGGTGAGGCACTATTGGAACTTACTTCTTCTCCTCCTAGTATGGATTCACTCTTTACTAGTGACATGAATCAGGATTCCTCTTCATATTATGAGGACATACTTCTTTATGGTGATCTAGATGAGGCATTCTTACCTCCTAAATCTCTCACTATTCCTCCTTCTTTAGTTATTAGTGAGGACTTATATTTTGATGATGGGTTGCTTGAGGCACATTTTAATCCTCATATAGTTTGTACTATTATTAATTTCATTGATTGAGAGGACATGATTCTTGAGGATGTGGCACCTTCACCATCAATTTTGGAGATCATGGATGAGACACCATCATGACTTCTTGAGAATGAATTTTATTATGTCATATTTGTTGTTCCTTCATCACATATTCCTCTTATTTTTAAGGATATGTGTTTAGATGGTGATTTCAATGAGGTACCTAATATTGTTGTACATTTTGATTTGGAGCTTATTACTACTCTTTCTACTGCATTTGTTTCTTGTCCCACTTTGGATCCACCTACTTGTGTGCTTTTTTCATTTGATAAACACACTCTTGGATTTATATCTTGCATACTTCACTCTATGGGCTACACTCATGGAGGTCTTGAAAGACTCTGACAAGGTAGTATCTCTCCTATTGGCATTGATATTTATACAAGTGATGTGTCTTTGGGACATCTTGTTTGCATCAATCAAGAGGAAGTACATTTAAGGGAAGAACATTTTATTTTGGGGACTATAAAACCACATATGTAGATGGTTCTTTACATTATTTGCATTCATGTAAGATATATAGTACTGATATTTATGTGGGGTGAAGGAAGTTATCCTTAGTGGGGATTCCACATGAAGTCCTTCCTTCATTACTTTCCTTCTTTTCTCTCTTTAAATTTCTGGGGGGAGTTTTGTTCCTATGGGTTTTATTCCTTTCTCCATTTCATGAATATATTATACATGAGTACCTAATTAGGCTTTATTTCCAAGACTCATAATTTGGATATTCCACTTTGTTTTTAGGTATTTTTATGTCCTAGCTTAACTTGAGGGGGGTGTTAGAGTTGGTTCTCATATTTGCTAAGTTCTATAGATAGTTTTTTTGTCCTTTTTTGGATTTATCCCAGATTGATTAGTTTGAATTACTTCTTATTTGTCCTTGCCTGTATCTGCAAGGATTCTCATTTATAACATATTGAATTTATTTTATGGATATTATATGATATTTTCTTTGTCTTTTCATATCATCTTTCCATCTATTACAAATATTATTATGATGTTTTTGTTGTTAATGATTCAGATCTTAGACTTGGAATAATCTTGTTGATGTTAGTTTCAATTCCATGAAAAACTACTCTTATCATTTTTTCTTCACAACCACAAAGTCATATTTTACATACACAGAGTATCATAGATACTACAATGATAGATAGTGCACCTATACATGTTCCTCAACAACATCATTTGTTTATTAAACCAATTCCATATTGGAGATATATATATGACCATATTTTGGATTTGATCATAGGATAGTCTTTTCCTTTCACATATCCTAAATATACCAAAAATTTTTTAAAAACTTCAAAAATCCAGAAAAAAATTCAACATTTACATATCCTATTAGCTCCTTGGCATATATGTTTTTGGTTCTATATTGGTATATGGCATATCAATTTTCCTACATAAACATGTGTTTCACACATATTTCGAGTGTGATATAGGCATACATAGATACATGATCTATGCACTTTTGGATGTTAGGTTTTCCTTCTACTCAATCACCAGGATGTTAGGGTCATCCACCTCTTTGATAATAATACGTACAAGTTATATCATTCTATGGTCACTTTAAATTATCATGTTCAAACATATATATGTAATTAAACATACCTTTATCCATGATTATATGTTTCATAGTGTATTTGATATGCTATGTACTTGACATTTTTTGCTAACACATATATCTAGGGACTAGTATGCTACGTCATGTTGGTTGTTTATGCTTTTATGTATGCACTTATTTTAGTGTCTTACCTTGATATTGTCTTGTGTGTTTGAGCATTTGAATATGATCCATTTTTTTGGGCCCCTGTGTCTTTGTTTTCCTCTTTGACATTTGAATATGTCATTCTTATTTTTGTGGACATTTAACTAAGTCATGTTCCTTAAATTGTGTGGCATTTGAACATGCCCCTTATTCATGGTCTCCTTAGACATTTTTCCCTTGATTTTATTTTGGATTGATATTTTTTATGTGTTTGATGGATTTTTTAGCTTGCACTATTACTATCTAGATGTTTCCATGATCTACATCATGCATCTTAGGACTTGGTGTGATCACATTCTTTATGTTTCAATGATATATCTACATAGATATGTTTCCTCTATATGATATATGATACCTTCATAGTTTACATGGTTATATTATCCTTTTGAGATAAGGTAACTAATAATTTATAACTCCCCTCACCCAAGAAGGAGGGGGACATATTAGTGGGGGCATGCCATAAAGGCGTGACTTCCACATTACTTCATAGATTTAGATTATAGTGGGGGTATGCTTTGGAAACATGTTATCCACACCTATTCACTATTAAACATATCTAGATTAAATTGTGGGAATGTTTTGGAAACATGTCCTCCACATTAGAATCTATACCAATTATTAGATTCATATTCTATTGGGGGCATGTTTTGGAAACATGTTCTCCACATTTACACCAGTTGTCATATTCAGATTATAATGAGAGAATGTTATGGAAACATGTTATCCACATTGACATTAATATAAATATTCATATTTCTACATATATAGTGGGGGTATGTTTTGGAATCATGTTATCCAAACTTGCATAGTTTTGAATTGGCCAAATTACATAGCTATATGATTCATATGCATAGTTTTGGTAGAATACTATACATTGGTACCATTGTTATACATAGTTTAAAGAGACATATCTAAGGTGAATATGATATGAAATGTGTGCCTAATATTTGAAAATAGAATCAATTTCAAATTTTAAACACTTTAAGGGACCGTTAATACCCACTAGGTTGGACTGTTATAGACTATATTCAGCCAATTTACTATAGTAATTTGTTCACTTTCTAGTATGGTTAAAGTGATTAAATAACTCAAATTGATAATTTTATAGGTTCAAATTGACTACATCATCAATCCTTATCAGTTTTATAGTGTGAATTTAATTGGTTCACTCACACTCACCAGTTTATAAGTATGATTGGGTTGTATGATTGATCTAATCTCAACTATCATGTGGTAATTTATCTTTTCTCCAAGGTTGGGGGCATGTATCCTCAAATATATCTTTATTTTTTTTATAATATCTACTTTTCATATTTTTATATTTGTCTTAATATTAGATATAATGATTCATAATGATATATCTTTTCAAAGCAATTTTTTAAAAGGCAAGATGGTTACATCAATCTATAAGTGTACTTATAAACCTTACTCTCTTTTAATTTCAATTATTTCAATTTTAGATCATATGCACTAATTATACATTGTAACATGTTCTTAGTTGTAGGTTATTTACCAACAAAGCACTATGTTGGACTCAAGAAAAGGCAAAGTGTGTTATACACAACTAGGTACTTATTTATTTTCCTTTAAAATAGTAATTTCAATACTAGATCAAAGGGGGTCAAATGTAGACACTATTTCTAAATTATATAAAACATCAGTCTTTTATAGTTAGAAAATACATATCATGGATGCACCTTCAACTTCTAGACCCTTCTTACTACCAAAAGGCCCATATACATTATCTCTTTGTGCCTGATTACTAATCTCTTAGTCTGATCAATGTTATTATGATGACCCAAGCCTTCTATCTTGCCTATAATATTATAAACCTATTTATCTTGCATCTTTGTAAGTTTTAAACCTACACCTATTTTCCAAATACCTATACATTTGTGTCTCAATTAGACACCTATGTTAATGCAAGTGTCCTATTCCAATGCAAGTGTCTAGTTCCCTAAATTCATCTAATTTGTAGATGAAATGTATTCCTATGGTCAGCCTAAGTAATTTAATGGAAGATATTATCCAAAATGATTGATATAAATATAGGCTCAATACTCATTCATTCCTCACCTAGAACAGACCTAATAATTCACAAATAAACTTACCGGAAATATTTAATCAAGTAATCAAGTGAGTAAATCTTCCATATTTTATCATATTTACATATCAGTCATAGGGACAACACATCTATAGGTCTAAAGTACTAAAGGAATAATCCATGATCCATAATTTTTAGGTTACAAGCTAGCTCACTATTGTAATTATTTATCACACATTACATTATTTACACACAAGCCAACACATAGGGGAGAACAACATAAGTCTAAGGCCATCTTTAGAGTATTGGATATGTAAAAAGCATTAATTAATAGATGAGTTTTTGGGTTAGCTTAGCACCATGTGCCCACTAACCCATTTTCCCCACAACTAATATGAAGATGAATAACTAGGGATTTTCTATTTAACAAGGAGTGATCATATATGACCTATATATGAATGCACCAGAGTGAAGGTGACACAGAACCTAGAAGCATCCAGTTAGTCACATATAATTTCAACAAGTATTCCATATGAGACACCTACATTCAAGTTAGACAGTAACATCGAAACAACTATCCCAAGTTGACATGAGTGTCCATTACTATATAATAATAATTTACAAAATTAAATGATTATTACAAAATCTAGATCCAAGCCATTTATTCTTATTCCAAATCTAGATCTATATTAGCATTAGAACTAGCTAAATATCCTATTTTCATTATTATTTAAATATCTAGCATGTCATAATAGATTCATTATATGTTCTATATGAGTTTTGAAAAAAATGGCCTACTATAGAAATAGTCTAACATCCTTGTGCCCTAGGATATCCTTACCCCTTTAACCCTAGATTTCGCCAATCTAAATTTTAGGGTTAAACAACATCAAAAAATTCATCTATTTGATAAAACTTAGGATCATAAAAAAGCCATAGTATGAATTCAACACATAAGAACATAATCAAAGGTAATAGTACATAGAGTACATTAAATAAAAAAATAATTCTAGGGCATATTTAGTGATAAGTAGACATAGACAAAACTTATTTATTTATAAAAATATGTCTAGATTTCTCATATATTTATCATTGCTTCCAAACCATTACTACACTCTTAGTATCCCAATATTCTTCATAGGGGTTTTAGTTTCATAAGTTTGTTATTTATTTTAATTCATTATTTGTCAAGCTTTTTTAAATGATGATAGATTACTATTTTTATCCATTAGGATTATCTAAATTTTTGTTCTTATATTTTCTTTATCATAAATAGGTTAAAAAACTCTAATACAACATAATAGAAATATTATTTGTCATTATTTGTCAAGTTTGTTTCATTGATGCTAGTTTACTCTTTTTAGCCATTACGATGATTTGATTTTTTTAACTAGATTGTACCTATCATGGATCCCCTTATGCAATTTTTTTATTATGTTGTATTATATTTATTTGCCCTATTGAAATAAAAAATGAATAAAAACTAGTGAGCCCCTCCATTCTTTGAATGCATACACATTCTAGGGTTTTTTACTTATGGTTTCATGACTAGTTTCTATTTTTTTGGATCATACTTTTTATCTTCATATTCTGTTACATTTTTTAATCAAACCATATATTATACTCACTTCTTTATTCTTTTAAAATTTGGTGCCTAAATTTAAAATACCCCTAAGGAACTTAATGTTATGATTTTAATATTTATTGAAGCATGAAATAAATGAATTAGGAAAAAGGAATATTTAGTTGAGTGTATTATGATATATCCATTGGATGGTTCTAATCCACCTCTTTGAGGATCAACATCTACATTCAGTGGTGATCCTAGTTCTCATCATGGAACTATTAATCATTATATGCCTCCACCTAGTGTCACACCACCTCCTAAATTTAATCATTCTATTAATATACAAACTAACACTTAAATGGTCCCTCATACATCCAATGATCAATGTAATTATGTGGTCTAATTAATATAATGCATCCATTGATATTCAATATAGTAAAAATACCAATCACGTCTATATTGAAGCTAATGAAAAATACCAATCATGCCTCTATTGGAATGAATGATAATCATAATAAATATTTAATTACTACATACACACATACCAATGCTAATAATACACCTAATGGTACATATATTGATCATGTAGTGTAATAAGAACTTGATGATATGTGATTAAAACTTAAAAAATTATCTAAAACATATAACAAACCTACAAATGTGGTTTCAATGTATGATAAATTAAATAACTAATTGACCATGGAATTTATTTTTCACCCCTTGCTTCCATTTCAAGTTATTAAATTTACATAGATAGTGTAAGTGGGGATCCTTCACATCAATCTAGGACTTATTTAGCATCATGCTTTATTTTTCATCATAATGATTTAATTATGATTAAAATATTCCCTAGAGTTATAATAGGTTATGCCTTAGATTGGTTATAGAACTTACCTATGGGTTTTTAATCTTGATTGGTTGATATTTTATTATCAATTTTTTATACAAATATTAGTCAAAGGTTCACATTTTCTTAGAATGATCTAATATAATAAGAGTATAATGAATGTCTTGTTAACAATGTTATTAAGTTTAAAACCATGATTACAAAAACATTAGAGAAAATCCTAAATAATAAGCACTATGTATTTTTTAAACTAGTTTTAGTCATCATTGAATAAAAAAATCATGTTTAACACAATGAAAAATATTTAAGATAAACTTATAGATGCTATAATAAGTTAAATAATTCATCTATCACATCCACATCTGTGACCTCCGAACATTAGGGAAAGACAATATTCATAGTTAAGGTTATTTATGTGCCTAATTTTCAAGCTAAGAGTGATGCTAAAACTATACATTTATATTCACAACCAAATGAAATGATTATCTTCTTAATTCTTGTTAGAGTGCTCAATGCACTCATCCAAGGTCTCTCCAAGAGTGCATTACCATAGATGCAAACATGAAGGCATTACACAAAAGAATTAACTATCTATTACATAAATGATAGTATTACAATGTCCTCACCTCATTTCCATCCAAATTCTCTCCAATAATTCCTTTAAATAAGAGGAATAAGAGGTGAGTGGAGGACAAGTAGGTGGCCCTCCCACTAGGTGAGTGGTGAGATCATTGTCTCCCATTGAGGACTGAATGGTGAGGCCACTATTCCCCACTGAGAATCCAATGTAACCCACTAATCACTTAGGAACATATGTACATAAAATTAATGTTAATCAATCCCTAATCGATCTTAACTAGACTAATCTAACACCTTTCCTTAAGAAAATATTAGGGAATGAATAAAAAACACAAATGGGTCCCAACTACTAGGCCTGATAAGGTACCCATGTATAAAATAGGATGTAGTATGAAGTCAAATGTCCCTATGGATGCCAAACCATCATGATAGATTACATGGATGTTGAGTCATTATAACTACCAAGATGAAGTAGGAATTGTGTTGAATATGAGGATCACTAAAAATAAACACTACACTCTAAAATACTAGGTATAATGATGAACCTAAGGAAGCATTGCCTAAAATACCCTCCCTCAATGTTGAATTGGGAGGATATCGTAATGCAAATTTCAAAATAAGTGGACTAAAAATAGTGAAAATTGAGCACAAATATTGGTTGGGATGCCACACTGGTATCACTACACAAAAAGTCACCAAGAATGACACTGAGACATAACAATCCTCATATGGGTTCTAGAAAATAAAGTGCTTGAATAAAATACCCATATACAAGGAAGAATCTATAAAATACTAAAAAAGGTGCTACGTGAAAAAAATAAAACACAACTACTAAACAAGGAGCTCAAAACAACAAAGGAACATAAAAAGTAGTAGATGTGAGCAATGAAGCTGAAGAGTGGAGGAATGATGTTAGTAGATTCCTCACCAAGTGTGATTCTAAGTAGGCAAAAAGTGATCAAATATCCACATAAAATTAATATGTTTATATAGGAGTGGATACAAATCCCACAATAGTAAAATTCAAGGTAACATCTATACATGTGCCAAGTTGATTAGTGATAATAACTATAAGCTTAGGTATCTCAAGCTTGAGTGAAGGTGCAAGTCTCTCTATGGAAGAAGGTAAGGTGCTAAGAAATAGACCTTGATAGAGATAATTTTTAGGATGTCATCCTCTATCAAAAAAATGTCCACATAATACAGTGGAAGAAACTAGAAAAAAATGAGATACACTGCAAGAGTCTCTCAAAAAACTAGTAATAGTAGCTAAAGTTGAAAGATCAAAAAACATATG
The DNA here is from genome assembly GCA_037957365.1 of Torreya grandis. Classification (NCBI taxonomy): domain Eukaryota; kingdom Viridiplantae; phylum Streptophyta; class Pinopsida; order Cupressales; family Taxaceae; genus Torreya; species Torreya grandis. The sequence continues at coordinate 1,625,889 of JARHVA010003330.1, read as the reverse complement.
CTACAAGGCATCCCAAGAAAGTAAACAACTCAATACTTGAACATAATGCTAAAGAAGGTGTACTAAATAGAAAAAGGGACATCAAATACAAATGCACTTGGTAGACCTAAAAGTCATAATGAAACTCAAATTTACATGAGTGGTCTAGATCCACTACTTGAACACAAAGAAATAACTAGCACTATATTCACCAGAATAGCTATTACAAAAAAATATTATCATAGGTATCAAAAGTGAAAAAGGTTCACCAAAGTAAATTTTATCTACTACCAAAAGATGTAGTATGCCAAGGGTTAGCAAGGAACATGACAACTAAAGAAGTAGGATCTGCACCATACCCTCCTATATTGTTGATAGGTGGAGTGACACAAAAATGTCTATATGAGTAGGTTGAATCCACTAATTGAACACTGATAAACTAACACTGAATACACTAGAATAACTCTACATCAAGTTGAAGGAGATTGTCAAACTTTTAAATAAATAATGTTGAAGCTATAGATAAAATCTCTTAAGAAGAAGGCCCAAAATGTTATCAATTTATAGAAGATGCCATCAAGAATCATGAGAGTTACTTCAAAAATAAGGGGGTTGTGTGTAGATGAAGAATCAATATAGTGAAAGAACCACATGGGTAAAATCCTTGTAAATAATGATAAAACTTCTACCACAATAAATCCATTCTAGATAAACATGAATGGTGGATGAATATGCTTGCATGAGTGGGTGTATAGTCCATAATGAAAAAAATGCAAGGCAACATCGAGAAGTGTGTCAGGGTGATTAGTATTGACAAATCCTTAGGAATCTCATGCCTAAGTGTAGGTGTAATATAACTCTTTGTTTCTAAACATCCTCATGAAGAGTGGAGCAAACAAAATATAGGATTCCTATCATTAAAATTTCCCAGTCAAGATGAAACACCTATTGAATATCCAATGTTATGTTGATAAATCCATGTAATAAGCTAAACAAGGGTAGCTAGTCCTTATAAATGCTTATCAAGGCCCATAATTTGAAGCATGATAGGGCCAAAAATAGTATCCATCTCAAAATAAGTAGGCATATATGCAGGTAGAACTAGGGTGGGATGCATAGAGTGTGTAACAATAATAGGCATAAAACAATCAACTATAATAATGGGAGCAACAAGAATAATGTGTTGCTTAGTATCTAGTAGGGCACATTCACTAATAGTGATAGAAAAAAGTGTGGAACTTATAATATGCTAGAATATCTTATTAATCATGCTTGATAGACTCTAGGTATTTATGTTTACCTAGTTTTGTCCTATGTGGGGTTTGTCCCACATTGCCTAGTTTAGATTGTATATTATCTTGCCTTGCCTATATAAGCAAGTGCTCTACATTATAATATACATTATTTGTAATCATTTTCATATATTTTATGAATAATAATTTTCTTGTTTAAAATTGGTTTTCTTTCTTATTGTGTATTGTGAAGCATCAATGGATATAGTAATGAGCTATTGGAGAGATCTTGGCTAAAGAGTTTTGATAACTCTTTCATGGTATTAGAGCACCCTCTAATAGTCATTACTTAGCTAATATAAATCCATTACTCAACTTTGGCATCTCCAAGATTTTCTTGGATGTATTTCATAGATTCTTCACATTTGAATCACCAATTTATTGAGATCTATAGATTAGTAATATGAATTTTGTTCTAAATATTTGCATGGGTTTCAATGGTTTACATCAAGGATATATGTTTACTTATAAATTATAAGGTTTTATCTTCAAATTTTTAGAGGTTTATGAAATTTTGGGGTTTTTTTTGTATTAAAAAATTTTAGGGGTCCTTTTCTACAAAATCCATGGGTATTACTATTTATTATGGTATAAGCAGATCTAGTGTAGAACCATACATGTTTTAAGCCTCTATTTGTCCTTTATGGCTATTGGTGTATTTTTATCTTTGCATCATATGGTATTTTGGATCATAATACACCTTATTCTTGAAAATAATGCACCATTAAGGCAATGAGATTTTTTTTGGTGAATCAGTCTCAATTGTGGTCAATCTAACTTTATTTTTTTGGATCTGGTCTCTCTTTGGCCATATTGTCATTGTGTTAGTCATATGGCTCTCCATTAAATTCACCATATTTGATAACATTTTTTTGGTTTAATGTTAATTTGATTCAACTTTAAATTTAATCTTTGGAAATTTTCATTCTATTGGGCTCTCTGTATGTGCAATTATTTAGCATTTTATCTCAGTTTTGCATAGTGAGTAGTTAATTTTTGAAGGATCTTCATATTAAAGCTATTTGAAGGAAGTTTTATAGTGTATTAGAATTTTTTGCATTATCATTCTCCCTTGTATATATATCTCCTCCAATTTGATCTCATAATTTAGCATTATTTTGTTTGGTGATCCTCTCTACCTAGGCCTATTCTCCTTACATCAGCAACCACCATTGCTACCTTGTAGACTGGTGACAAAACCAATTTTTGTGGTTATTTCTCTCTATATGGCATGGAATGTATGGATTTTGAGTACTCATCATTATTTTTTTATTCAAAAGGCCTTTATTTTCAAGTTTTTCATTTGTCTAGGAGGTGGAACTCATAATTCTATGTCTGTACATGGCAAGTTTTCCTCCCAAGAAGGCGATGGTTGTTTTTATGGCATCCTCTTTGATGGAGGTATTGATAAAGTAAAAGGGTAGTTTTAGGTATTTCCTATGGTGTGGTTGTGATCATCATAAGCTCCTATAGTATAGAAATTTCTAGTCATTTCATAGTTTTTTCATCTAACAACCATTGAAAATAGTTGTATTAGCATCGGTCAATGTGGCAACATGCACAAGTAATTTATTGTTGCAACTCCTTGAGATGCATTTAGAAGATGATGGATATTAAATTCCTTATCTTATATGTATACCCCCCTCTTATCACAACATTCTAGTTCATTTTCCATCCATGGTGTGCTACCCATGGCTCGTCACTCAGCCAGTATATGTTGTTACCATCATATCTATGATTTCAAGATTCTCACAATCCTTTGCACCATAAAATTCAATGGATCAACCTCAAAGCCCATTTTTACTTGGTTGGTTTTGGTTTTAGATGTAATTTTAAGCATTGTATAGAGATTTATGTTTTCCCAATCCACTCTAAAATGGAATTCCTTGATCTCCTTGAAATCTAAGCTTAAACTAGACTAGTGCCTTAAAATCTTACATATTTAATTCTTTTTTTTAATAGATAGATTAAAATAAAGAGTAAATATGCTTTCCTTGCCCATAATGTATATGTGAGTGCATATTTGGGATGGTAAAGACTTGGCATTATTGGTAGAGAGATATCTGGTTCAATACTACTTACCTCTAATTTTACCTTGTTCTCTCCCCTGTCAAAGATAAAGGGTGGGGCCCAGGTTGGTAGGAGGCCAATTCCCCCTCACAAATTAAACCTTTGAATTCTTAATTTTGTTTTAGTTCCAAAAAGTGGTTGGAAGGCTAGGTCCACCTTAGCCATAGTACATTTTTCATTTTTAGTGCAAATGTTTATTAAATAGGCCTTAATGATGGGAACATAATTATTTAATAACTTTTAATTGATAACTCAAAATTGAGTACCATTTTTCTTCAAAAGTTCATGTTTTCAAATTTTCCATACATCAGGCCAATTTATATTGTAAAATTCACTAAAATATAAAGTGCCACATTGGGGGGGGGGGCTCTTCACATTGATTGTGATGTCCTTTACTTATAGTTTGTGGTGACATTTTAGGGATGACACATTTTATATGTTGTGATAATTTTTGATGGAATATTAATTATTTTTCATGTACCTTATCTCTTTAATTTTTTAGATATCAAAAGTTGAGGTCTGATCTAGTAGGAGGTCAGACCCCCTAATAGGCAACACAAACATCCTTCTTGCTTCTTTTGGATTGCATTATCATCATTTGTTTCACTTATGGATGCATTTTTGTCTAAGTCCGATGTCCTATTATTGAGTGTGCATTATCACTACTATGGTCTTCATATGTTATGGGCCTTGCATTTTACTTCATGCATGCATAATCTTGGATGCATTTTTGGCTAACCCTGATGTCCTTTTTCATGTACTTTGTAAGTTATTTTTGTATATTGATATTTTGATGGTGTGTTTGCATACATTATGGATTTTTTTTCATTTTCCACACTCTTTAATCATTCAATGACATGCATTAGTACTTTTACACATTGGTATTTATGTCATGTCTCCTCTAGGCCCCTTTTTTAGTGCCTCACCTTCTTCTGTGGAGATATTTTTTTCTCCCTTATTTTTGGAGCACCTCTTTCAATGGTTTTTTGATAGGTTGACAATCTCCTCATTTGGAGCTATTCTAGTGAAGCCCAGTGTATTCCTTATTTCCATTTGATGTGTTTGTATGTATGGGTTATATTGTACTCACACTGATTTATAAAGTGCCATGGGGGGTTTGATGATTTATCCTTGTCTACCTCCATGTGTTTGTGTGATTTATTATGATCACCTTTTCACTTTTTTTGTTGATTTTATCTTCCATCACCAACATGGGCCATCATCTTTTAGAGACATATTTTGTATTTTTAACACCACTTTTTAGATATTTATTAGTCTCCCACAACTTGAATGTAGCTATTCTAGTGAATCCTAGTGTCATCTTGTCTTTTTCAATAGTTTAATATTATCTTTCAACATGATATGGAGTTATCTTGGTGCATATAGTGTGAATTTATTTGATGTTCATTAGTGGATTCAGACCACTTATGCAGACTTTTTTTCCTCCAATCTACCTAGTTAGTAGTATGAGGAGGTGTGATGTACATTTTGCTTCTTTGGTGTTGAGCGTTCCTTACACATATAGTACTCTTTTGTACTTTAGTCACCATTAATAGTATTCTTGTTTGAATCTATTCTGGTGAAGTCTAGTGTTAGTTATTTTTGTGATCAAGTAGTGGATTTGGACCACTCATGTAGATTGAGTTCCTTTATGACTTATGAGTATTTGGAGTGTGTACTTATTTAACATCATTTTTAGGAGGATTTATTTCTCTCTTCCTATTTTATCTCTTCTGGGGGTGGAGTTTTTCCTACAAGTTTTCTCTCTTTTCTCCACTTTATGAGAGTTATATGTATTTTACACTTTTCAAATATATAGAGTTATTCTTTTCTCTAATAGAATATGCATGTCATTGGCTAATGATAGAGTGTGTCAAATAGAAAAAAATACCATGAAAAACACACCCAAATAAGTATTTGAAAAAATAATGACAAGATATAGGACATTATACTCCCAAAAATGCATCTACAAAATAAAATGTGGGCCCATCCTTCTACTCAAAACACTGAAATGTTGACACTGACACTAGACTAGTTAATCTTCAAAAGGAGAACATGCTCCACCAAATTCTAAAAAATATTGTCAAAAAATAAATAAAGATACAAAATCTATTATGAGGATGTGCATGCTCAAAAAAATCTACCAAACAAGAAGCATCAAAAGGTAGTTGGAGTAATATGCAGCCAAAAAACACAAGTGGCAAAAGAAATGTACAAAAGTAATGTGGGATGTCAGGCTCAACTAAAAATGCATCCACAAGTGTATAAGTGACAAGGGGATGGGGTGTGGGGGTCTAGTGTTCTAAAACAACACTCAATTTGGCATTAAAAATGTGTCTTATAATGTACATTAGTTAACATTGAAAAGGAATTTATGAGAAGCATATGTGGGCCAAGAGGGTACAAAGAGGAACAACTATCGAAAAGGAAGATGAGAGTAAGAAAATTGTATTTTTTACTTGTAAAGGGATCTGACCTCTTGTTAGACTAGACCTCACCCTACATATTTGACAATCAAAATAAATGCAAAAAAGAATACTTTTACCCTTTACAATAATACTCATCCCTTTTACTATTTTATCCCATTTTATAATTTCTCTCCCTTAAAATAAATTAACCTCCCTTGCCCTCCCCTCTTAAAACAATTTCACCACTAATTATAAATGCCCAACCAATTTAATAAAATTGGCCACTAAACAATTTCAAAATGCCCCACTAGTGATGGCCACCACTAATATTGGTTTTAAAAAAACAATAATAAGGTCTTATCTCCATAATGATCTTCACTTTTAAGATAAAAAATTGTCCTCACATTAAAAGGTGATCAAATCCACTTTTCATAATGCCCCCCATCAAATAATGTGCTCCCACACTTAATCATCTCCATTTAAATAAATTCTACCACAAAGAATGTCTGCCACCCCAAAAAATGTTTGCCACTACCCCACTTATTTGAAAAAGACCTATCCAACTTGATGATATTACCACCCCAACTATAAATGACCACTAATTTATAATAATGCCTTCATCATGCAATCCTTTCAAAAACACACATGGAAAATATGTTTTTGAAAGGACATTAAAATTCAAACGTAAAACCTTTGAACAAATGGTGGGGAAGTAGATTGAAGTGGCGATTGACATTGGGTGAGAAAGATGTTGGCCTAGCATGGAGAGAATAATCCATGTGGTTGTTTGGAGTAGGCAATCCATGTGGAGGCTTGGTGACTAACCATGAAGTATAAGGGTGATGAGGAGACTTCTCGATGGAAAGACCAAATAGAGTGTACATCTATGATGACACATGTCTAATGACCAAGCAAGGAAAATGGTCAAGTCTACAAACTTAGAAAGCCATTGAAAATTGATACAGGTCTATGTAATCTGAGTTAGCAAGTGAAATGGCAAGCGTGCAAGCCATGTGGGTGGATGAGTAGTCAGAGAGAGGCCTAGACCAATTGATGTGCAAATGGATCAGCTTGAAGTTGAGTTCAATGCCATAAATAGTGAGAGTGATATTGAAAGAATATCAATGGTGGGAAATAGATGCTTAAATAATTCCATCAAATCTTAAAATTTATGTTAAAAAAATGGGTTTAGATGCTCATGCCCTCAAACCAACATTTGAGCAAAAGGTAGAATTAAAAGCAAATGGAGACAAATAAATGCTTGGAATAATGATGTAACTATTGAAGAGGATGATGCCATGGATTTCCATCTAAGAGCTCAGATGGGAAGTCAACTCAAGCTCAAGCTCAGGCCATAGAGCTAAGGGTTGGTACCAAGTTGGCTGGAATAGTTATTGAGCTAAATAGATCAATCGATTAGATTCTTTATATGTTATAAAATCCATATTATTTCTTAATCACCAATTAAAGAAAAAACACTTTGAGTAAATAATACAATGCCATGTAATGGCAAAGATACTACGTTCTTTTCTTTGCAAAATCATTTTTTAAGTTTCACTTGCACTCTTGAGACAAAGACTTTAAGGCAAAGTCAAATAAAACACATGATGGTGTAAAATGAATCATATGTATGGCATGCTTCAAACACCTTCAATACCAAGATCCTTTCCAAAGCTGTATTGATAAATCCCAAGTAGTAAACAAGATGACATATATTAGTTTATCAAAAAACACTCTTGGTGAGTGAAGGCATGTCATCGACCAAGGAGGAATGGTTATACTATGAGTGAGTATACAATATGTAGTTGTTGAAGGTAGGTCATGAGAGACTAGTTGGCAAAGATGGTGGGATAAAACCACCTCCAATATTATCCACTACACCATTTTAAGAGCCTCCTCAATGGTCTCAAAATTTTTATAGAAGGCCATGGGTTGTATCAAAGCCATGTGAGAGAATTGATGAGTGATCTAGTAGGCCATAGGTGTAGAGAGTCTACATCATTGTTTAAACTAGGAACAAATCCATCCTAGACCGCATGTGGAGGAAGAATACTAACTACAAACCTTTAAAAAACTATTTGAATAGTACATCCTGGACCAAAAAATATAAACAAAGGCTACAAGAGGTGTACGACCTACAAAAAAATTCTTAGATGTACAAAATAGCCACAATGCATGAAACAAAGCTTAAATGTCACTGGTCTCATCAATTTGTATGGTATTGGACCAACAACAAATTTTCCCATATAGAGAGAGCAAATTTGAATGAGTATGGTTAGAGGTTTATGACCTATGTAATGAGATTTTTGTCCCAAAAAAAAATTAAAAACCTCCTAAAAAAGGTATGGCTAACACAACAACAAATACAACCAACCCAAATACCAACTATAATAAAAGCCTTAAATATATTGAGTAATGGAATTTTGGATACATGTTTGATATCAAGTCGAAGTGCTCGATGCACTCATCCAAGGTCTCTCCAAGAGCATATTATTACATATGAAATCATGAAGGCATTACACACAATTATTTAACTATCTATTACACAAATAATAGTATTACAATGTCCTCACCTCCTTGCCATCCAAATACACTCCAAAAGTGTCAATAAATAGGAGTAAGAGGTGACTGGAGAACAAGTAGGTGACCCTCCCACTAGGTGAGTGGTGAGATCATTATCTCCCACTAAGGACTGACTGGTGAGGCCATTTTCCCCCACTAAGGAGCCATTGTGGCCCACTAATCACTTTAGGAACATGTTCACACAACATTAGTCTTAATCAAGCCCTAATTGAGCTTAACTAGACTACTCTAACACTTTTAGGAATGTTCATGAAATTACAAGGTTATCAAATCCAACTTACAATGTAATTCAATACTTGCTCAAATGTAATGAATTAATTTATATAATCCATATCAATTATTTATTACTAGAGAATTGCATAAATGGTACACTAACCACTACTATGATTACCATCAAGCTTTTGGACATTCAATTAGTCAATGTTTCAAATTATGGCATAAGATTAAAGATCTTATTGATAATAAAACTATTTCATTTAAGGGTCTAGTTCTATTTTTAACCAATCTATCATAGTGTCAAATAAAATCTTAAAAATATTTAAACAACCCATTTCCAAATCATGATACTATAAATCAATAAAACGTGCATATGATGGATTCTATACCTCATTTGACTATTTAACATGAGCATGAGATTGATAATATCATTGGAATGTATTTATTTATCAATTATAAATGACTTCCATTAAATTATAAGATGATAAGATACATAATTATGAATCAAATAATGTTCTTGTATACATTCATGATTTTATTTCCTATCATTTAGGAACACATGGAATTATGATTGATAATGGTTCTAGCAACAATATTATTACTATGTCATTTTTTATATAGTCAAGGCTACATTGAATGAGATTTACTTAGTGGACTAGGATACTTCATAGTTATAATGAAATTTCATGTACACCACTTAGTGTCATCACACTACTAGTTACAATTAGTCCTAAGACCCTTCTAATTTAGTTTTACATATTTTGAGGATACATGATCATATATTTTATTACTTGGATGCACATGGCTTAATCACATGAGAGTGATACCTTATACTCTACACCATTATCTTGAGTTTTGCATAATTATGAAGAACATACCATTTATGGCATAAATTATGAACAACCTATCTAACCTTCGAGACCACACATCCACTCCATAAGAATAAAATAATTCAACCTCATGTGATACCTACTACTAGATCACCACCATCATTTATGTTTGCTACTATATTTTTATCTACGATACCCCCACCATCTACTACAAAAGCTCCTAGATATTTGATTCCCACATTTTTACCATTGATTCACATGATTTTTAATCATCCACATCCCATGATTTATTTAAAACCTTTTGTTAGGGATCATATCCAAGCACATATTCTTAAATTAACATATTTATGAGGCCATATTATAGAAATAAGATGAAGACCTATGAAAACTCTTCATTAAACACATCCATCCACACAATAATACCTAGATAATAGATAAAGATATTCACTAATAAAAATACTTTGTATTAAATAAATATAATATACAATGTACATATGTGTAACCAATAATGATTTCACCAAAATAGGACTCTCTAGCAAACTACATCTCCACTAGCTTAGGATATGACTTGAAGCTCCATTCTTTCCACAAAGACAAAAAGCTTCCTTATATGGTAAAATAAAAAGGAGAGAGATGTTTTTATTAGTGGAGTGAAATGTGGGATCATTTCTCAAATTACACCAAACTTTCTCACACATGTGAGGATAAATACTAACATTATAATTAATTAATAATTTTGTGCACATATTAAATCTCACATTGGTAACAACACTACCTAAGGTGGACATCCTAAGAAGTGTGAACATAAAACAAACCAACACCCCATGAATATTAACTTGGATGATGTGTTAAGAGAGAATATTTATTAATCTCATAAGTATAGGTCCTAATAACTACACTTGATGAGGTACCCATGTAAAATGCTAAATCAAAAAATAGTAATGAATGAAGATGCTTTTATATGATTATTGAATCTGATGAAGCCTCTAAAGGAATGAATCAAAATTAACTTATATGAAGTTAGTTGTGTAAAAAAGAGTATGTGTTCCATTTAACTAGAATTAATGTGTAAAATAAACCAAAGAGAGTTGGCTTAGATATTATTATGAATTTTGATATGAAAAAATAATGTTGGCTTAGAGAATATGTTCTAAATTTGGATACAATGAATGATGGCTTAGAGATGACATTCTAAATTTTGATACTAGAAAATATGGATCAAAACTAATATTATAATTTTTCATACCATCCTTTGCATCTACATAGTATACTGAATAAACACAAGGTGCATCTCATACTCAAAAAAAATAAGAAGCATTAGTAGTACACAACAACCCTTGTAATGGTAACTAGGGAGTGAAGACAAAGAACCTCAATATCTATACAATTGTAAATTTGGTAGAAATGTAAAAAATCTTTATAAAAATCCTCCTATAAGAGTGCCAAAAAACTCCCCATGAAGTACTTATAAACTTATATGAAAAGGGAGTGTGACAAAGCACACACATGAATGTAAGTAGATAAGGGAGTGTGATAAAACACACACACAAATGGATAAAATATAAAATCCACCCATGGAGCTTTATAATTTAGTGTGATTGTAATTTATATATGAAAAATAAGCAAAAGTATAAATGGACCCAGATCTAGCCATACATAAATATAATAGATAATATATTATCACAAGTTACTAAAATTTTGTGAAACCAGATCCAAGAAACATGTCAGATGAGCTAAAAATTCCATTTTCCTACCCATTGTGTCATTCTTAATCATCTGAATTCTCTAGATTTGTGTGGAATGTAATCTACATGGCTAAAAAAATGAGCTCGCTTTGTCCAATTCAAGTGAAATGAAAGTCAAAAATAAATTTATCTAGCACATTTAACATAATGGGAATGTTTGATATGCATAAAAATCAATCACAAATTAAATATGTTATAAATTTATTCAATGTAACTCCTCCATGTGTAGATATACAAACAATGTGAAACCAATCGAACAAAGAACAAATCTGAAACAATTTGAGATGGAGATTATAGATCTAGATTTGATAGCATATTAATTTAGAATAACTATGAAATTATATTATAAAAATAGTATGAGGGCCCAAGAAACTCTACAATAAATGCATCCATCTACACAATATTACTTAAACAATATAGAAAGACATTCATAAAAAAATACACAATATTCATTAAATAAAATATATAATTTACATGTGTACAACTAGAAATTGTTTGACTATAACATGACTCTTAAATAGACTACATATCCTCTATCTAAAGATATGATTATATTCTCCATCATTTCAAAGATACAAAGGTTACTTATGTAGGGGAAAAAAGGTGAATCAGATATTTTTTTGGTGGAGTGAAAGGTGGGAACATTCCCCAAATTGTACCCAACCATCTCACACATGTAAGGATAGCTACCAAATTTAAATGTGCATTAAAAAATGGCATGCACATATTAATTTCCCACATTGGTAACAACACTAGGTAAGGTGGTCTTCATAAAAAGTGTGAACATGACACACACCAACATCTATTTTTTCATGGAATATTCCTAATCATGTTTATCAAGAGGTTATAGTAGCTCCTCTAAATCACTATCCACATATCTCTCCTTGGGATGATGATTTCAATTATTACACATCGAGTGACTAATTTTTTGATACTCTGAGTGACACATCTAATGTTAGGGTGTGGAGCTAAAAGCTTCACCAAGGAGCACACCTCAATAGGTTCGGGTCTACACAGACACCAGCATCGGTCAGGTGAAGTTGCAGAGGCACCGACGTCGGCAGAGGGTCAGCCGACGGCGGTCACAGGCAAGCAACAGGAACTGACGTCGGTTACCTGTGCGTCCAGAAAGCTATTTTTGAGGACAGAAGTGAGTGTTTGCATGATGAGTTTGAGTTGTAGTCTCAAGCTCGCATCTCTATTATTAGCAATACTATTTTTAGAGCCCTTGTTCAAGTGGGTTAACTATTTGTTGTAAGTGCATGCTCAAGTTTCCTAATTCTATATGTAGGAAAGATCTTCTTAGCTTAGTGTGTAGAATTGTACGAGTAGAACATTGTGAATGTTTGAAGAACAGTACAGAATTGAATCAATCTAGGTTTGTTGGAGTTGATTGTTCTTGAGAGAGAGAGCTCTTGAGGAATAGAGATCTAGTGAGAGATCTATACCTCTAGGAGAGGTGTGGAAGAAAGAAGTTCCTTCAATTGTATTCTTTTTGTAAAGAGTTTGTTAATACAAGTTTTCAGGGTGGTTTCTTGTATCTCTTGTTCTTGTTGTTTATCATTCTAGTTACTTATCTATCTGATTTAATTCTATGTTTATTGCTTTCACAAGTGTAATCTATTGTTGGTTGATCCCCAACAAGTGGTATCAGAGCTCAGGTTCACTAACAGGTGGTTCAGATCTGTGTAGTGTGTATTGATTACAGGTTCTCACAGGGATTTCTGTTTGAGTGGGAGAAGCAATGGCAGATGAAAGTAAATTGAGAATGGAAAAGTTCAATGGCAAAAATTACCAACATTGGAGAATGCAGATAGAGGATTATCTGTATCAGAAAGATCTCTACTTACCGTTAGGTGGGGTTGCAAAGAAGCCCAAAGACATGGAGGATGAAGAATGGGAAGTTCTTGATAGAAAGGCTCTGGGGTCTATAAGACTGAGTCTAGCATCCACTGTGATATCCAATTTTTCATAGGAAAAGTCTACGGTAGAGTTGATGACTACATTAGCAAATTTGTATGAAAAACCCTCAGCTTCTAATAAGGTATATCTTATGAAGCAGTTATTCAATTTGCATATGAATGAAGGTGGATTTGTTTCTACTCATCTAAATGATTTCAATGGAATTGTGAATCAATTAAGTTCAGTCAATATAGTGTTTGATGATGAAATAAAAGCTCTTTTAATATTATGTTCTTTGCCTGAAAGCTGGCATGGCTTAGTAATGGCAGTAAGTAATACTGCATCTGCATCAAATATTTTGAAAGTAGAGGATGTTGTTAGTGTTATCTTGAATGAGGAAATTTGTAGGAAAAGCATAGAAGAGACATCTGGGAACGCTTTAAATTTTGAGAGCAGGGGGAGGCAGAAAGAGAAGAGCAAGAAAGGCAGATCAAGATCCAAATCTAAGGGGAAAGGCAGATCTAAATCCAGAAATGGCAGAAGGCCACAATGCTGGAATTGTGGAAAGATGGGGTACATAAGTAGAGATTGTTGGTTAAAGCCTAAGGAGGACAATCAGCATGAAGGAAAGGAAGAAGCCAAGGTTGCAGGTATTGCACAAGATGCTTTAATTTTCTCTCTGCATAATAATATAGAATCTTGGGTGTTAGATTTTGGTGCATCTTTTCATGCTACCCCTAACAGGGAATATTTCAGTGACCATATCCATGGAGACTTTGGAATAGTGTATCTAGGGGATGATGAGCCCTGTAAAATAATTGGCAAAGGTAAAGTGCAATTGAAGATGTAGAATAGCAACACATGGGTGTTGAGAGATGTGATGCATGTTCCTAGCTTGAAGATAAATTTGATTTCTACAGGAAAGTTAGGGGATGAGGGTTGTACAGTAACTCTCATAGCAGAATCTTGGAAGGTGACCAAGGGTGCACTTGTTATGGCCAGAGGTAAGAGAGAAGGTACTCTCTATTTGTGTAATTGTGTTACTAACAAATCTCCTTCTATATTATCTACTTCAGATGTGGATGCTAAATTGTGGCACTCAAGGCTTGGCCACATGAGTGAGAAGGGGATGTCAATTCTTAAGTCCAAAGGTATGATTTCAGATTTAAAAGGCATAGATCTAGAGTTTTGTGAGCACTGTGTATTTGGAAACCAGAAAAGGGTTAGTTTTCTCAAGACTGGGTCTACTAAGAAGAGGCATAAGTTGCAGCTTGTTTACACAGATGTGTGGGGACCGGCTCAGGTTGCTTCCATTGGAGGATCACAGTACTATGTATCTTTCATAGATGATGCTACAAGGAAGGTATGGATCTATTGTATTAGAAGAAAATCTGATGTATTTGAGACTTTTAAGATCTAGAAAGCTATGGTTGAGAATAAAACAGGTAAAAGATTAAAGTGCCTGAGATCTGACAATGGCGGTGAGTTTTGCAGTTATAAGTTTAGAGATTATTGTTATATGCATGGAATCCACAGGCAAAGGATGGTTCCAAGGACACCTCAGCAGAATGGAATTGTTGAAAGGATGAATAGGAAAATAATGGAGCGTGTAAGATGTATGAGATTGCATGCTGGTTTGCCCTTACAATTTCGGGCACAAGCTGTTGACACTGCAGTATACCTGATTAATAGAGGACCCTCTACAGCTCTGGATGGTGGTATTCCAGAAGATGCATGGATAGGTAAAAAGGTAGATCTCTCATATCTCAAAGTTTTTGGTTGTGAAGCCTTTGTGCACATAGATAAAGAAAATAGAAAGAAGCTTGACGCTAAGTATATGAGGTGCACGTTTATTGGCTATGGCTCAGATGATTTTGGTTACAGATTGTGGAATCTAGAAACTAACAAGGTAATTAGGAGCCGTGATGTTGTTTTCAACAAAAGAGTGATGTATTGTGATCAGCTAAGGAAGCTGAATCAATCTGAGCAGAACAATGGTGAATTGGACGAGGTGAAGGTCCAATATGAGCTCATGAGAAAAAGAAATAATCACTTACAGGAACACACAGAGACCGACATCGGTAGATTAAGAACTGGCGTCGGCAGTACAGAAACTAGCGTCGGCCGTACAGAGACCGACATCGGTAAGACAGACACCGAGGTTGGTCAGACAAAACTGATGTCGGCCAGTAACAGGTCTAGAGGTGACCAAGGTCAGTCACTATCAGAGAATTTGAGTGGACAGCGTGTTGTGTACGAGTCTCAGACACCCATCAGGAGGTCAGAAAGGGTGAGTAAGCCTCCAATTAGATATTCTCCTTCTTTATTTTATCTATTGCTAACTGATGGTGGAGAACCAGAGAGTTTTGAAGAAGCAATACAGGTGGAGTCCAAGAGTCAGTAGGAGCATGGCATGATTGAGGAGTTGGAGTCCTTAAGAGAGAACCAAACATGAGATTTGGTTGAATTGCCAGCTGGTAAGAGAACACTCAAGAACAGATGGACCTACAGGTTGAAAGAAGGTGAGAATGGACAGATGAGATATAAGGCCAGATTGGTGGTAAAAGGATTTGCACAAAAGCCAGGTATTGACTTTGGTGAGATTTTTTCTCCTGTTGTTAAAATGACTTTTATAAGGGTTGTATTGTCTTTGGTTGCCTTCGAGGATTTGCATCTTGAGCAGCTAGATGTTAAGACAACGTTTCTTCATGGAGATTTGGATGAGGAAATATATATGGAACAGCTAGAAGGATTTGAGGTCAAGGGTAAGGAGAAGTCTGTGTGCAGATTGAAGAAAAGCTTGTATGGCCTCAAGCAAGCTCCTAGGCAATGGTATTTAAAATTTGACAGGTTTATGACTGAGCATGGCTATAGTAGATGTCAATCTGACCATTGTGTGTATTTCAAGAGATTTGATAATGGTAGATATATTATTCTATTGTTGTATGTAGATGATATGCTGGTTGCAGGATCACACATGCAGGATATCTTTGAGCTTAAGGTGAAATTAGCTCAAACGTTTGCTATGAAGGATTTGGGAGCAGCAAAGAAAATCCTTGGCATGAGTATTAAGAGAGACAGGGAAAATCACAGGTTGATATTGTCTCAAGAAGATTATGTGGACAAGGTGTTGAAATGGTTCAATATGCAGGATGCTAAACCGGTAAGCACACCTTTGGCTGGACATTTTAAGTTGAGTAAAGAACAATGTCCTAATTCATATGATGAGGTAGAGTACATGAGTAAGGTTCCATATTCTTCTGCGATAGGGAGTTTGATGTATGCAATGGTGTGTACTAGACCGGATATTGCCCAAGCAATGGGAGTGGTAAGTAAGTATATGGCCAATCTAGGTAAGGAACATTGGAAAGCAGTTCAGTGGATCCTTAGATATCTGAGAGGAACCAGCAGTAGGCACTTGTGCTATGGAGGTTCAGATACTTCTCTACATGGTTATGTAGATTCAGTTATGGCAGGTGATTTGGATGGCAGGAGGAGCACTACAGGTTATGTTTTCACTGTCGGTGGAATGGCGGTTAGCTGGATATCTAAGTTGCAGAAGGTTGTTGCCTTGTCAACTATAGAAGCAAA
The DNA here is from genome assembly GCA_037957365.1 of Torreya grandis. Taxonomy (NCBI): domain Eukaryota; kingdom Viridiplantae; phylum Streptophyta; class Pinopsida; order Cupressales; family Taxaceae; genus Torreya; species Torreya grandis. The sequence continues at coordinate 1,609,273 of JARHVA010003330.1, read as the reverse complement.
GTATATTTCAGCCATAGAAGCTAGCAAAGAGATGATATGGATGAGACATTTCATGGATGAGCTTGGAAGGGAGCATGAGAGTTGCAGATTGTACAGTGACAATCAGAGTGCAATCCATTTGGCTAAGAATTTAGCCTTTCATTCAAGAACAAAGCACATACAGCTAAGGTACCATTTCATACGACTGGTATTGGAAGATGGTGAGTTGAAGCTGGAGAAGATCCATACGGATAGGAATCCTGTTGATATGTTAACCAAGCTAGTTACAAAGGAGAAGTTGAATCTTCATTCAACTTCTATTGGTCTTCATGATTGAGCTGAAGATGGAAGAGCTAGAAGATGTTGCTGTACAGGTACTGATGCAGCTGTTTATCTCCAAGTGGGAGATTGTTAGGGTGTGGAGCTAAAAGCTTCACCAAGGAGCACACCTCAAAAGGTTCAGGTTTACACAGACACCGACGTCAGTTATGAGCGACCGACGTCGGTCAGGTTAAGTTGTAGAGGCATCGACGTCGGCAGAGGGTCGGCCGGCAACGGTCACAGGCAAGCAGTAGGAACCGACGTCGGTTACCTGTGCGTCCAGAAAGCTATTTTTGAGGACAGAAGCGAGTGTTTGCATGATGAGTTTGAGTTTTAGTCTCAAGCTCACGTCTCTATTATTAGCAATACTATTTTTAGAGCCCTTGTTCAAGTGGGTTAACTGTTTGTTGTAAGTGCATGCTCAAGTTTCCTAATTCTATATGTAGGAAAGATCTTCTTAGCTTAGTGTGTAGAATTGTATGAGTAGAACATTGTGAATTTTTGAAGAACAGTACAGAATTGAATAAATCTAGGTTTGTTGGAGTTGATTGTTCTTGAGAGAGAAAGCTCTTGAGGAATAGAGATCTAGTGAGAGATCTATACATCTAGGAGAGGTGTGGAAGAAAGAAGTTCCTTCAATTGTATTCCTTTTGTAAAGAGTTTGTTAATACAAGTTTTCAGGGTGGTTTCTTGTATCTCTTGTTCTTGCTGTTTATCATTCTAGTTACTTATCTATCTGATTTAATTCCGCGTTTATTCCTTTCACAAGTGTAATCTATTGTTGGTTGATCCCCAACATCTAACACTAATAGTCTAGGATATCACATCATATACGAGATCATTGATTAATTATGTTGGCCTATATCTTGTGCTTCATCAAGATATCATTATTGTACTATAGTTTTATTATTATAAATATCTTATTTTCTTATATATGTTATAATTTTCAAGTGCTTTCCTATGTCACGTTTGATTTCATTCTTCATCTATCTTCAACATTTGACACTTTTTCACTTGCCTACTATGTTGCTTTGAATTTATTCTATCTACTTAGTTTTTCATTTATTTTTATGTTACATTGGACCTTTCCCCTTAATTATTTATCCTATTCCAAACATTTAAGTAGATTTAATTTTGGGGAAAACATATTTATCAATGCCTTCCATCCTAGCATGCATTGAGTTCTTAGGAAAGTTTTAGGTTGTGTGTAATATTTATCATCTTTTGCTTGTTTGCATCCATAGGCTTACCTATTTAAATTTTCTCTTGATTTTTTTCATGTTTATCCTTGTGCATGTTTGAGAATGTCAGTTTTTGATGTTCTTTCTAGTCCTTCTCCTTAGAGTATCCTCAAGTTGACATGTCATCATGTCTTGTGATTCATATGTACTTGTTTAATGATTTACTTTATGTAGTAACATACTTGTGTGTGATTATTGAGATATAATATATATGGTGGCATGGTATCTTCCATGCACATTATATTCATGGTATTTCTATGTTTTTTTCATATGTTACAATGTTCTTTACCATACATCTATGGGGGCACAATACTTGTGTGTGTTACACATTTATTTACCAAGCCCTATTAAAAGCATGATTACGACATTGGGGGAATGTTTTTTGTCCCTACCTTACTTTTCCAATTGGGGGAATTATATAATTTCATATATATCCTTAATTTATTACTATGATATATATCTTATGCATATGGATAATTCATTTTTGAATTTGGTTTGCCTCCATTTATCACATCCTTACATAAGGATGCACATCTTATTATGGATCTATACATGATGATATATTACTATGATTACATACATTTTATTTTTATGATCATTGCAAGTGTATGTATTGGAAAAACAACAAAAAATATAAAAATATTATAATATAGGAAAAGAGAGAAGACCATACAAGATCTAACATACATAAAATATGGGGTTATAAGTGAGAGCTATTTGTAATAAGGATATCAAGGATATAATTAGGAAATACATGCAAGGAACTAATGAACAAAGACTCACCTATATCTAAGATGTAAAAGGGGTAATCTTCCAAGGAATAGTTGTACCTTATTGGTTTATCTTATCTTTTTATTACCTTCAAAGACCTTGTGCAATCTAGACCTCCAAGTGTAAAACCATATGCCTGAACTCTTCATCATATTACTAAGTGTGAATTTTTATACATGAGAAAAGTAAACCAGATGTGTTTTTTATTTTAAATGATATTTTGGAACCTTATCTATACTAAATAATCCATAAAAGTCACCTATCTCAAAAGTTAATGGATTCAAACTCCTTGAGTTGGTAGAGATGAAAATAATGTTGAAATATTCATACGTTAGTCTAGATGAGTTTGTAAAAAAATGGACATCAAAGATAATACAAATTTATCAAGGCCAAGTTAGTTAGAAACATTCATTATAGGGAACACTGTATATCTAACTCAACATGGTCAAGATAGTAGGGAAAAGGCTCAAAAACATGAATAAGATGAAGAACAAAAGGGAAAAGGAAAAAAATGAAGGTTAGACTGAGCATATGACATGATACTGAATATAAATGGATATAAAAGATGATCATGGGGAATCTCTTACAAATTACCATGAGTCAATGCACACCAATCTTAGTGCACTCTTTAGGATGTTTACTCTAGGATATTGATGATCATATGAATCTTGCAATACAAATCATCAATAATTATAAAAATATAGGTGTATACATATATGCCATTAAAATCTCATCACATGTCATAGTAGTGTACCATATAATGGTGTTTTGGGAAATAAAATAAAAACATGAAAGATAAGAGAAAGTAATATAATAAATGTTAATAAATTAGATAAATGAAATTAAATAAATTCATATATTTACCTTGAATTACCTAACTGGGATATAGAGAGATGAATGTGTTGATATAATTTTTATACACACCATAGAACAATGAGGTAGAATCTAACATTTTAGGGTCTCAATGAAGATGAACTCCACTCTAGAGAACGAGTTACAGGTACTTGGTCTCCATAACCTATTCATGGAATAATAGGTAAAGTATGCAAGTTGTTGACAATATTTTTCTGATGGAGGTGTGGTCTCTAAAAAGGAAGTGAGAATCTACATGAGTTGAGTGGATGGCTAGTTGTTAATCTAGGGTGGCTAGGTGTACAAAAAAACTCAAAAATGAGGGGAAGGGTAAGGCAAAAAATAAAAATAAAGACTCCATGATTTTCAAGAATCACTTCTCTGGATATTTTCCAAGTGGAGAAGTGCTTTTTAAACCTATACATGTTGCTAATAGATGTTACTTACACACAGTAAAACATGACTAAGGAGTCTAAGGGAATAGTGACATAAGAAACTCAAAGGCCTCGATCAAAGGTTACTCCTTTTAGAGTAGTTGTTTCACACTCTTAATCAAGAGATTATGGCTCAGGCCAACAAGGTATCTAAAGTAGTTGTTGCACACTCTCATAAACTATATCAAAATAAATCACATCTACACACTTAAGAATATGAATCAATAAACTCAATTGTCAGTAACCAATATATTCTACCAATCCTTCAACAACTATTCCACATCTCCAATTAGTATATTAATCAAGACAACTAAGAACCTATTCATAAATTTTACAAACTAAGGATTTATTGACTCACACAACTAAAGAAATAAAACTAATTACACAAACATTTGAAATAAAATACACAAACACATGATTAGGCAACCAAAATTGCTTTTCTCTTATGTCTTGAAAATTATCTCTCTCTAAGTCCTTTTGTCTTTTAGTCTTGTGGATTATAATTGTCTAAATAAACTTGGAGAAGGGGTCAGCGCATCTTCTAAGTTCATGAAAAATCATTACATGTGATAATTAGAACTTAAATTCTAACTACAGTCAAAATCATATAAGAGTTCACTTATAGTTGTCAATTAGTCTAAGTTGGCCTTTACAAAATTATACAATGTGAGCATGTGGACAAAGAAAAGGAAAATTTTATAATTATATCTAAAACTTTAAGAAAACTTAAAATATATATAACATGCATGCATCATTGAAAAACTATCCATGCATAAAATTTAACCTTTCAAGGTTGCATTGTCTAAATAGTTACATGCACTTTGGTCGATGTAGTGGTTGAGTTAATAAAAATAGATATTATAGATGTCATTGTAGAACTAGAAGTAACAACTTGAGATTACTTCTTATTTTCTTCAATCTCTTTATAACACTTATCTACGAAGTCATGATGTTATCAAATGATATCCAAATCTAGCAAAGGCAGTCTATGAACTCTATTGACTTAAACAAGGAGATTCACATACTCTACCTTGGTGCTTATTGGAATGTGCATGGCATTGGCATGTTCTTTCAATTATATAACCTACACTTTTGTGCTTTTCATGTTGTATGATCAATTCATACTTCTACTAGTCACTATTTTATTCACCTATTTTGCATCACCCTACGTAAATCAAAGTTACCAAGGGGCTTTAGAAAATTAGACTAAGTATAGAAAGTCATTTTTCATTTGGAAATAGGTTATTTAGGTTTTGTGTTATAGACCAAAATTTATAAAATACCCGCAAAAAAAATCTTGAAGATAAAATCCCCAACAGACAAAATGTCCACAATAATTATTCTGCAACATATGTATTAAAGTTGTTTAGATTCTATTAGATAGGTCAAAAAAATGTCGATGGAAAAAAGGCTGAAAGCCAAAAGTTTACCTTGGATAAAGTTTCCATATTAAAAATTTGACAATCCAAAATTCCATCAGATAAAAAGTCCATGGTAGAAAGACTATAATAGAAAGTTTGAAAAAAAATGAAATTGCTTCAGGGAATTCATTTTGGACAAAATGTTTATGGAAGTAAGCCTACAAGTCTATTGGAAAGATAATTATGTTGGAAATATTGTCATTGATGTCAAAGGTCTAGTATTATTGGTGATAAAGGCCCAATTACATTTAATATTGTTTGTAATAAATATATCTTGGCTAATATGAGTTAATATTTATTTAATATTAACGAATATATTTTTGGTTGCATATGAGACAAAAGAAGGGCCCATCGAGAAGTTGAAGAGCCATGGGGTAAAGACAAAAGAAGGATGGGATGCATTTTCCCATGAAGAGTCATCTTGGGGAATACCAAGAGTCACCAAGTGAAGACAAAAGAGTAAGGGTGCAATTTCTCATGAAGGGACACTTTAAGGAATACAAAAGGTCACCAAAGATAAGGAAAAAAGTGGGAAGGACATTTTTAGTCATGAAGGGTCACCACATGAATTTTCAAAGGCTTGAATATGAAGGGTCATCCAAGATTGGCACCATTTTCCATGAGGATTGAAGGGTCACAAAGGGGGAAGTCCAAAGGTCATTTGGAAAGCTATAAATAAAGGATTGAGTAACCATTTGTAACATGGAAGATAGAGGTTGATTTGATATTGTAATATCTAGCTTAGAAGAGCAATTGTGAGAGATGAATATGATTTTTATTTGTTATATCTAGCTTAGAAGAGCAAAGGTGAGAGAGAGGAAAGAGATGTTGTATTGAACTATCATTTGTTGAGATAGCAACATTGAGAGATAGGTGTGTGGTATACACAAAGGGGTTGGTGCTCACGAATTGTTGCTAGGTTGGTGCTTGACAAAGGGGTTGGTGCTCCTATGGGTTGGTGCTCATGAATAGTTGTTGGGTTGGTGCTCAGGAAAGGGGTTTGAAGCTCTTATGGCTTTGTGCTCATGAATTATAGTTGGGTTGGTGCTCGGTAAAGGGGTATGGTGCTCCTATGGGTTGGTTCTCATGAATATACTTGAGATTGTTCTCCATGGTTTTTCCCACATTAGGTTTCCATGTTATATCTAGTGTCTCTCTCTATCTTGTGTGATGTTTATTTTTTGAGTTTTATTGCATATCTTGAATGTTTGATTAAGTGGAATTTGATAAAGGGAAATTTTTATAAGATATATGATATATTGATTCACCCCCCTCTTAGTATATCCCGTGCTTAAAAATTGGTATCAGAGCTAGTTCCTTTTTGAAAAAATTTACATCTTGAAGGTAGATCAGGAAAGCACAATGGCTAGGTCACAGGAAGGATTTTCTACAAATAAGGCACCTTTGTTTGATGGGACGAATTATGCTTTTTGGAGCATGAGAATGAAGGTTTATTTGATGGCCCTTGGATTCGACATATGGAAATCAGTAGTGGAGGAATATGAAGAGCCACAAACATTTGCAATTAATCCAGCAAAAAATAAGGCAAGTGAATGTAATGCTAAAGCTTTAAATACTATTTTATGTGGTTTATGTGAATCTAAATTTGTTAAAGTTATGCAATGTAAATCTGCTCATGAAACTTGGGTAAAACTTGAGAATATTTACAAAGGTCATGGAAAAGTTTAGCAAGCTAAGTTGCAAACTTTTAGAAGGTAGTTTGAAATTTTGAAGATGAAAGAAGAAGAAGATATAGCAAGTTATCTTTTGCGAGTTGCTCAAGTTGTAAATCAGATTCAAGGTCTTAGAGAAAAATTGGATGAGTCAACAGTGGTGCAAAAGGTTTTGAGATCTCTACCAATGAGATATGATGTAAAGGTTTCAGCAATTGAGGAGATGAAGAATTTTGCCAAGCTAAAGATGGATGAGCTTCATGGTATTCTCACGGCATATGAGATGCGGACAGAATAAGATAAACCCTCAAAAAGAGAAGCAGCTTTCAAGACATCAAAGAAAGAGAAAGCTAAGATTCAAGAATCAAGTGATAGTTCTAGTGATGATGAAGATGATAATGGAGCACTTTTCATTCGCAAAATGAAAAGAAGAATAGGTAAATATCAAGGAAAATTACCTTTTAAATGTTTTAATTGTGGAAAGATTGGATATTTTTCAGCTAGATGCCTAGATAAGGTTAATGATGATGAAGAAGAAAAGTCTACATACAAGAAGAATTTCAAAGGCAAATCTAAGAAGGGATTCAAGAAGAAGAGCCTGTATTCTAAAGATCCTAGCTCAGGAAAAGATAGTGGAGTCACCGTTTCAGAAGAAGAAGAGATTATATTCATGGCCATACATGAAGATGATCAAGAAGAAGAAGAGGAAGAAGCTGAAGTGAATATGGAAGGAGAGCTCATTTGTGCCTTAGAAGAGTTAGAAGCTATTCAGAAGAAGAATCAAAGATTAAAGTGTCAGATTGAGAAAAATGAACAAGAGTCAAAGGAAATGATTGAAGATCTACAAGCACACTTTGAAGAAGCCAAGAAGAATGAAGAAGATCTCACAGCACAGTTGGAAATAGCAAGAAAAGATTGTGAAAGGTATGTTATTGAAATTGCCTCTTTAAAAGAAGATTTTAAGAAAGCAGTCAGTGATAAAGTAGTTAGTGATTCAAAATTTGAAGATAGCACTAACATGCTGAATAATATATTGAAAAGTCAAAAATCATATTCAGATAAAACAGAGATCAATTTTGAAAAGAAAAAGAGCTATGCTGAAGCTCTTACACAAGAGGAAATAAAAAGGGGAGAATTGAAGAATATAAAGGACATTCCAAATAGAGAAGGCTAGAAGGAATAAAGCTACAAAAGGTAATCAGGTCAGCGATATACAAATAGGTCTTATTTTTATGGCTATTATTATTATTGTAATGGATATGGTCACAAGAAATTAGAATGTATAAAAAGAGCTAACAATTTTAGAAATAAGGAGAAGAAAAGTCAAGTAGAGTCAAGTAGAAGCCACAACTCTTTTGCTCCTCTATCAAGCTTTGATGAAGAGACCACAGTATGCTACAAGTGCAATAATTTCAGACACATAGCTCAGTATTGTAGAAGCATGTTCGAGTCAGTCAAAAAGGATCAGAGTTTCAAAGCACCATTCATCAAGAAGAAGGTTCAGACATGTTCATGGCAAAAGAAATAGCATGAAGATTCTATGATGACTCAGACAGCCCTGCATGTAAGAGGTAAAGATTAGCCATGGTTAATTGATAATAGATGTTTGAGGCATATGACAGGAGATAAAAGTAAATTCATATATCTAAAGAAGATCAATGGTGGTACATTGAGATTTGGAGATAAAACCACTACCAGGATAGCCATAAAAGGTACTTTGAGTTTGGATTATGGTAGAACTAAGACTAAAAATGTTTTGTATGTAAAAGGTCTTAAGCTTAATCTGTTGAGTGTTAATCAAATATGTGATCAAGGATATACATTAAAGTTTCATAAATAAGGTTTTGAGATTAGAAGAAAAGATTCAAATGAGTTGATTTCAGATGCTCAAAGGATAGGGAACAATGTGTATGTATTGTTAGATATCTTCTCAAAGGCACGATCAAAGGATACATTCAAAGATCAGCGAGAGAAGTTGGGAGTAATTTCTATTACTTCCTGCCATTGATGTTCAGCATCAGTTGAGGGGGAGCTAAGTGTTAGCTCCAGGTAGGCCCTTTGCCATTGATGTCAAAGGGGGAGAATAATAGGTATAGGTACATGTGCAAAAACTAGGTATAGGGAACAGATACAGGTTACTACAGAAAGGGGGAGTTACTGTATGTTTTTCGATGATAGTATGTGTAGGTGACAAGTTGTGGCAATTTCAGGATTGAGGTTGCCATCAATGACAAAGGGGGAGATTGTTGGAAATATTGTCATTGATGTCAAAGGTCTAGTATTATTGGTGATAAAGGCCCCATTGCATTTAATGTTGTTTGTAATAAATATATCTTGGCTAATATGAGTTAATATTTATTTAATATTAACAAATATATTTTTGGTTGCATATGAGACAAAAGAAGGGCCCATGGAGAAGTCAAAGATCCATGGGGTAAAGACAAAAGAAGGATGGGATGCATTTTCCCATGAAGAGTCTTGGGGAATACCAAGAGTCACCAAGTGAAGACAAAAGAGTAAGGGTGCAATTTCTCATGAAGGAACACTTTGAGGAATACGAAAAGTCACCAAAGATAAGGACAAAAGTGGGAAGGATGTTTTTGGTCATGAAGGGTCACCACATGACTTTTCAAAGGCTTGAATATGAAGGGTTATCCAAGATTGGCACCATTTTCCATGAGGATTGAAGGGTCACAAAGGGGGAAGGCCAAAGGTCATTTGGAAAGCTATAAATAAAGGATTGAGTAGCCATTTGTAACATGGAAGATAGAGGTTGATTTGATATTGTAATATCTAGCTTAGAAGAGCAATTGTGAGAGATGAATATGATTTGTATTTGTTATATCTAGCTTAGAAGAGCAAAGGTGAGAGAGAGGAAAGAGATGTTGTATTGAACTATCATTTGTTGAGATAGCAACATTGATAGATAGGTGTGTGGTATCTACAAAGGGGTTGGTGCTCCTGTGGGTTAGTGCTCATGAATTGTTGCTAGGTTGGTACTCAACAAAAGGGTTGCTGCTCCTGTGGGTTGGTGCTCATGAATAGTTGCTAGGTTGGTGATTGGAAAAGGGGTTTGAAGCTCTTGTGGGTTGGTGCTCATGAATTTTAGCTGGGTTGGTGCTCGGCAAAGGGGTATAGTGATCCTATGGGTTAGTTCTCATGAATATACTTGAGATTGTTCTCTATGGTTTTTCCCACATTGGGTTTCCATGTTATATCTGGTGTCTCTCTCTATCTTGTGTGATGTTTATTTTTTGAGTTTTATTGCATATCTTGAATGTTTGATTAAGTGGAATTTGATAAAGGGAAAGTTTTATAAGATATATGATATACTGATTCACCCCCCTCTTAGTATATCCTGTGCTTAACAAAGTAACTTTATACAGATAAATTACATCACACAAAATGTTCTCAATATATGTGTTAAGTGCCTAAAAGATAAAATTTCATTAGAAAAAATGTCCACAATAATAAGCCTAATGAAAGATAAGTTATGTTTTGACAAAGAATTGTGTCAAACAAAATGTCTATGATAGAAGCTCTAAGGACCTAATTTCCATAAAAAAAAATTGTAGAAAAAGGTTTGCAATAATAAATTCCACAAAAATAAGGTCATAATAATAAATCTAAAATAATAAAGCTACAACAATAAGACTGATGGATAACATCTCTGAATGAATTTTCCTGTTGAATGATAATCCTGAGTAAACCAAAGTGCAAAAAAATAAGTGCCAAAGAAATTATTGGAAAATAAATAGCTAAAACAAAAATATTGATAGCTAAACCTATTGTAAAAAATATCCAAAATAAAATATTCACAACAATTGGTCCACAACAAAAAAAATTCAATAGAATTTCCACAATAATTTTCCCAATGGATAACATCTCTGAATGAATTCCTTCAAATAGACTAAGTCCAAAAATATAAATAGTTCAAAAATTTTGGAATTTTGTTAGTAGATTTAGTCCATAAAAGGCATAAATACCATGCTAAAATTCTACCTTCTTCTAATATAAATACCAAAAATCAATCTATTCAAGAATTAGCATAAACATATAGAAGACAAGCCCAATCAGACAAAGCCAAAAACTAAAAAAATGGGTCCCCTATCTCTTGGAAAAGAAGGGGGATGTTGGGCAAAATAAATGATGATTTTCAAATGGAATATTCCTTAGTATTTTAAAACCTATAACTTTGGTTAGTAACCTTAAATCAAGCATGAATGATATCACAGAAAAATACCAAAATCAGAAATATAAAAGAGACTCTTTAGCAAATTCATATGACATACTTGCCATCTTACCCTTGGATATATGTGTTATAAATTTGAATTTTAGCTTAACCTTATGATTATTTTTCAAAGGCTTGATGGAGTTGTATATTTTTTTCTAGTTTCGTCAATAAAATAAGGAAAGCTCAAGCATTGCTTTGCTTCCAGCCAAGCATCCATAACCCCAACAGAGATACCTTGGGTTCATTCTCTTCTTATTCCTCATGATGTGTGGTACATTGACCTTATTTCATCATGTAAACATTTTTATTTTATTTAGATATTCTTATATCTTGATTTATCTTTTTTTTGTTTTGAATTGGAAAGAGGAGAACATGAACCCTAGTGAGCTAGTATGGTTATAAAATAAATCATTACCATAATGTCCCTGCTAGCCATATATGTACCAAGAATTATCACTTCCAAAAACTATTTGATATAATAAGCAATTGATCCTTAGAATAATAAAACTTTTTAAATTATTGTAAATTAATTTGAGAGTAATTTCCACATACCTCGTAAAAGTATTCAATTGTGACACAGTTCATGATCACTTTATTTCATCTTGAAGACTCTAAACACAAAAATATACCCAATTTGTACATGTCTCATGTTGAATTTCCTTTTCAATTTCCCCTTTTTCCATAGTTTTATTTAAGTATAATCTCAATTTTTTTGGATTTAAGCTTGGTTAAATCAAAGCAAACACAATTCATAGTGCCACAAGAAAGCATAAAATAACTAACCTAGAAAGAATTAAACTCTAATCTAAGAAAGCAATAAATATCATCTATGAAAGCATGAAATATAACCTATGAAAGTAGGAAATATAATCTATGAAATAAATTAAACTAATCTAATCCTACGTTTACCACATTCCTTCATCAATCGGTGATACCTCTAGATGGGACAACCATGAAGTAGTTCCTCAAGAACTGTCCATTGACTGGATAGGTGAACTCATTGCCTTGTAAATCCTTTAAATGGAATGAATTATTTCCCATGATCTATAAAATATGATATGGTCTGATCCATAGTGGGACAAATTTTTCATCTCATCATTTCTTTTCATGGGATTTATCCCAAAGTAGTACCATATCTAAAATCTTGAATGTTTTGACCTTTGCTCTTTTATCAAACTACCCATTGACTATGTCTTGGTTCTTGATGAATGTTTATAGGGATTCATTCCTTGAATATTTCATTTCTATTATGTCCAATAATCATGACTTTCCTTTATCACTTATTTCTATGTAGTCCTATATGAACTGATAAGATGGTAGCTTCAGTAAGATTGGAAAATTTAGTTTGTATCCATACACCAATAAATAAGGTGATGCTTTAATAGATTTCTTGTATCTATATATATCTACCTAAATATCATACTTTAATTGATTATTCCATTATTTAGGCTTATCTTCAGCTGATTTCTTTATTACATCTAACAGGTTCTTGATTGTTGATTTCACCAGTCCATTTCTTTAAGGATAATGGTTAGAGGATGACCTAATAATGATCTAGTTATCATGTGCCCACTCAATGAATTATGCTGATATTAATGTTGATCCATTTTCATAAACCAAATAAATGGGGGTGCCAAATCTAGTAATGATGTGTTCTTCCAAGAAATTAATCACATCATATGCTCTACAATTCTTTATGGCTATGGCTTTAGTCCATCTAGTGCAGTAGTTTGTAGTAGAAAGTACAAATTTCTGGACTACTAAAGAATTTGGGTTAATGACACCCAATGACATCTAAACCCAATTGGATGAATTTCCTTCCTTTAATAACTAGCTTTAAGGGCATTATTTAGTGTACTTCCCTCTTAGCTAAAGCTTGGCATTCATGACATATTCTCACATGAGCATGAGCATCCTTGAAAACTATTGGCTAGTAGTATCCCATTCTTAAGATCTTATGGGTTATGATATTCCTAGATAGATGACCAATATCTATTTTTTGATGTAAATTCTCCAAAATATCTTTAGCTTCTTCTATAGACACACATCTAAGATAAATGCCTTCATAATTTTTCTATAGAGAACTCCTTTCTTGATCATGAAATGAGCAGGGTTGAGCCTCAAAGCTCTTCTTCACTCTCTATTATGTTATGGGGGACAAGTGCCTATAAGTAAATATTGTATTATGTTAGTATACCATTCTCCTTTAGATAACTAAGCTTCACATACCTCTTCAACAGTGATACACAGATTAGGTTAAGTCATGAGATAGATGATGCCTTGACCCCAAATGATCTTTGATGGTCTAATTTCTTTGTTGAATTCCTATAGCTTTGTCATCCACTTGCCTCAGCATTCTCCTAGTTCATTTTATGATAAGGTAATCTTTAAAACAAGATCAGGCATGATGGCAATGGTTTTATTCCTTAGGATTTAATGCCAAAACTTCTTTATTACTTTAACAAGGGAAAAAAAAATTTATCAACCATGGAGTACTTAAGTTTTACATCTTTCATATTTATGCTCAAAAACATAATTAGGTGCTTAGTCCCATCTTTCTTCCATGTTAAAATAATAAAAATTGTATGCTCTAAAGTGAATGAGTATAATTAGAAATCCTTCATGAAATCTAGACTGATCAGCACTAGATCTTGACATATTACATCTTTAATGTCTTGGAAAGACTTTTGAGCTTCAAATGTTTTCTATATTTTATCATCCTACTTAAGCATCATGTTTACAAGTCTAAAAATCTCTAAAAATCAAGAAATGAACTTATTTACAAAATAAATCTTCCCAAAAAATGATTTGAGTTCCTTCTTACTATTTGGTGGCATAAAATTTGAAATTCCATGAATTCTATCTAGAACAATGGTGATCTGTTCCTAGGTGATGATGTACCCCAAAATCTTGCCTTCAATCACTCTAAATATTCTATTTTTTAGGTTTAATTAAATACCAAACCTTTTTCATCTCTCGAATATGGAATGGAGGTGGCTTATGTGGTCATTTTTATTCATTAAAAACATTGTAAGATAATCCATGTAGCTGATTATGTAGTTTCCAATTAATCCTTTGAAAGCATGATCCATGATGCCCTAAAAGTAGCTCATGCATTTATCAGGCCAAATGGCATCCTCTTATATGCATAATTTCCATACTTCATATTAAACACAATCTTAATTCTATCTTTGTATTACATGAATACTTTATTATAGCTTAAAAATCCATCCAAAAAGGACATCATCTCAGAACCACTTACTATTTTTATCACTTCATCCAAATAAGGTAAGGGATACTTATCCTTTTCAAAATCTTTGTTTAGGTTCCTAAAATCCACACATAATCTGATCTAACCATTCTTCTTTCTAACTAGGACCAAATTGGCCTCCCAAGTAGAATGCTAGATTGGGAAGATTATTCTTGCACTTAGTAAATTCTCCACTTCTCTTTGAATGAGTGGATCCAAAATAGGATTGACTATTCTGTGCCTCTATCTAAATGATTCGTGATTTGGCTTCAAAGGAATTGTATGAGTGATGACCTAAGGATCATATACTTTTAAATCTTCATAAGTCTAGGTAATGACATCTCTATATTAAGTGATCAAATCCTTCATTTATTGTCTTTCTTCATGGGTATAGATGAGGCCAATGTTGCATAACATGGGTTATGTTCATCTCCTACATTTTCCTTTCTAAAGTTTGATTCATTGACCTTAGGCTTTTTAAGCTACTAAGCTTGAGGATCTACATCAAATGGTCTTTATAAAGAGACCAACCCTACTAGAATATGATTCTCTTTGAGCTAGATAATACCTGCCTTATTTTATTCTTATTGGTAGATATGATTAACTTCCTTATCATCGATAATTTGGGATCCAAATTCCCCTAAATTAGTTACAAACTAAATAAGTTGTTGATCATCATCAAAGACTTGAAAATTTTACACATTATTAATCACCAATTCAATAGAAAATATTTTTACCTTAGATTCTCAGAGGGACTCTAAATTAGCAGTAGTAGTAGCTAGTGAATCCACAGCTTGATTCTACTCTCTAGGAATTGCCTTTATGTTGAAGGCTTCAAAACTCTCAATCAGGTCCTATGATCTATCTTTGTATTTTTTCAAATAAGACAACTTGCACTGATATTTTTTTGACCTAGTTGATCACCATCTATGAATCACCAAATAATAATAAATGCTTCACATTATTCTTTAGCATAAATTGTAATCCTAGAATTAGAGCCTCGTACTTAGCCTTATTATTGGTGCAAGGAAATTACAACCTATATAGTGCCAAGAGTTTCTTTCTTTGTGGATCAATCAACTTGACTCATATGCCTAATCCTTATTTAGATCTAGTACTAACAAAGTGTAAATTCCACAACTGATTGGTACCTTCAGATTGTAGTTCTCAGGTTTGCATAATGAAAGTGTAAATACAAGGGCTGGGAGATTCATACTTTACCTCTTCATTCTTGACATTGTATTATATAATGAGATATTTTATTTTTGGTTCCCTATCGATTCTAATTTAATTTAAAATGCCTCTCTATGATATCTAGATATGAGAGAAGTCTATAGGTAGGTATCCATTAAGCATTTTGGACCAATCCCTACTCAGTAACAACCCATAACCTTCAGGTATGTCTACCACAAGGATGTCAATGGTCATTTGGATTCATGGTTCAAATTTTAATTGAATATGTATGTTCTTGAATTCATTGACCACTAGTACCACTATTCTATTAATTGTGAAACTATTCTCTTTGAAAAGCTTGGAGTCAAACAAGGTTTTTGACATATGAAAGTAGGCATAAAAGTTACAAAATCTATAGAATGAACTAAATAATTATGAATATTCTTATTGAATGCTCTAATGGTTAATAAGAATGGTGGAACTTCTAGCTCGTTCTCATATATCATTGGTGTTAGAATCTTTCACTTTGTCTATGCATTCTTTTGTTCTTCTTGTAGGTGTCCTTTCCATAATAGACTTCCATAACCACCCCTTTTGTTTAGTGATCTGAGCTAACTCATGGAGAGTTATATTTTATTTGATCTTTTTCATGTCTTAAATGAAGTTGTATCCTCCTTTTCTTGGTTTTTCCTTGATATGAGGCTGATCATTCCCTCTTTGGGGAGGTGGATTATTGTCAGCTTTAGGATTAGGTGGAACTATTATCATATATGGAAGATTTGATGTAGTGAAGGGTTACTTGTTCCTTAAATTGTAGTCACCTTTTTGGAATTGTTGAAAAGCATGAACTTCATCTATATTATCCTCTAGTATATTGTCATTGTTACTTGTAAAGGGAAACTCGTGAGTCTCAAAGAACATGGTAGTGCTCAAAGGGCCAGGATCCTAATGTGATTCAAGTGGATTATGTATCTAGTCCTATCTTACCACCTCTATTTAAAATATTTCAAATGCAACATAAAATTCAATGCATTCAAGCTCACCATGATGAGAAGTATTATGAATTATACACCAATTAGGTAGATCCATTTCCACCATATTGATTTTTTGGAGCTTGGTAGGCATTTTACATTTTTTGTAGTCTTATTAAATGGTCTCTTATACTTTTGAAATGCAGAATTTTTGTTTCTATTAGGGGCATTAACATTACCTATCTTCCTTTATATGCCTAAGAAGTCGTTACTTAGATTTTGAACCATCTTTTGAATATCCTTGAGTTCTTCCTTTCTAGAGTCAGTGCCTTATAAAATAGTAGTAAAAGATATGGCCAATTTTTTATTTTCTTAGTAGCCATTACCCTACACATGACTGTTGAAGAAGCTTTAGTTTGGCTACGTTGTTTATGTCAATGCAAGAAACATGTATAATTGATTCTAATTAAACATCAAGACATTCTACTTTACATGCAAGATAAGATTCAGCATTGGGAAGCCATTATGGATGTTGGGCACACTAGGTACATAATTATTAAGCTACCTATCAATGTTGATGGCTTCTTCATATTCCCATGCCAATATGTTAGTAGTAGTTACTCTTCTTAAGAACATCACAATAACTGGATCTAACATGTTCTTGTAGATATTTAATGTTAATGTTTCTTCAATCTTATAGTTTGGGCTTAACCAATTATACATATTTTGAATTCTCACATTAAAAGCATGGATAGGTTCATTAGGCTCCCATTTCATACTCATGAAGAGCTAATATATCACACTGGGATTGGTGACCTATCCAAATTATGCAAGAAAAGCTGATTGACATGCATCCCATGAAGTAATGCAATTTTACACTAAATTTAAATACC
The DNA here is from genome assembly GCA_037957365.1 of Torreya grandis. Taxonomy (NCBI): domain Eukaryota; kingdom Viridiplantae; phylum Streptophyta; class Pinopsida; order Cupressales; family Taxaceae; genus Torreya; species Torreya grandis. Next base: position 1,592,060 of record JARHVA010003330.1, on the reverse strand, counting down.
AATCATAAATAACATCCATCAATGTAAAAAGAAATAACCTACATGAAACATCCTCATTGATAACATTCATCAACATTAAAGCTACTTTAAAGGAGTTAGTATTCTCTTCTATAGTCCTAGATTTGGAAGTAGAAAATGATGGCAAGTACTTTTTAGGATTCTTAGGAAAATCATACACATCTCTTGGGATGGCAATAAAAGATCCAACTAACTAGGGTATCTAAGCCATTACAAGATTAATAGGTAAAGGGTTCCTTATTGGGGAAGGAGCCCTCAATCTATTACAAATAGTTGGTATAATTCTAGGTCTTATATGATGTGACAAGGGTGAGACTAGAAGGCTAGCCTATGAATTAGTTTTGGTCACTCCCCTGGGTGTATCCAATACAACTCTATGTAGAAACTAACCTATTTTATCAAAATTTCAAGGGGCCCTCCTCCTAGTACTATTGAATTCCCTGTTGATGCAATCTTTATGCACACCATGGAATAATGAGGTAGACTCTAACATTTTTGGATCTCAATGGATATGAACTCCACTCCAGGGCATGAGTTGTAGGTACGTGGCCTTTACAACCTATTAATGGAATAGCAGGAAAAGTATGCAAATTGTTGACAAGGTTTTTTTTATGAAGGTATGGTATCTGAAAAGGAAGTGAGAATCTACTTTAACTAGATGGATGGTTGGTTGTTAATCTAAGGTGGGTAGGTCTAAAAAAAACTCAAAAAGGAGGGGAAGGGTAAGGCAAAAAAAAAGACTCCATGATTTTTAAGAATCACTTCTCTGGTTATTTTTCAAGTGGATAAGTACTTTCAAAACTTATGCCTATTGCTAGCATTTTATGCTTACACGCATCTATACACATCTAAAAAGTATAAGGGAATAGTGACATGAGAAACTCACAGACCTCAATCAAAGGTTGTTCCTTTTAGAGTTGCTATTGCACACTCTTAATCAGGAGATTATGGCTTGGGCCAACAAGGTATCTGAAGCAATTGTTTCACGCTCTCAAAAAACTATATCAAAATAAAGAACTTATACATAATTAAGAATATGAATCAATAAAATCAACTATCAACAACTAATATATTCTACAAATCCTTCAATAGTTACTATATATATATATATATAATATTAGTATATTATTCAAGACAATTAAGAACCCATTTGCATATTTTTCACACTAAGGATATATTGACTTACATAACCAAATAAATAAAATTGATTACACAACTATTTGAAATAAAATACATAAACACATGATTAGACAACTATAATTGCTTTTCTCCTGTTTCTTGAAAATTCTCTCTCTCAGAGCCCTTCTATCTTTCATTCTATGGATCACAATTATTTACATAAACTCAGAGAAGGGGTCACCTCATCCTCCAAGTTCATGCAAAATCATTACATGTGATAATTAGAACTTAATTTATAACTATAGTCAAAACCATATAAGAGTTCATTTGTAGTTGTCAATTAGTCTAAGTTGACCTTTATAAAAGCATGCAACATGAGCATGTGGACAAAGAAAAGGTAACTTTTACAATTATAGCTCAAACTGTAAGAAAACTATAAATATATATAACATGTATTCACCATTTTAAAACTATCCATACATCAAATTTAGCCTTTCAAAGTCATATCATCTGAATAGTTACATGCACTTTGGTCTTTGTAGTGGCAGAGTCGGTAAAAATAGAGACTCAAATGTCATCATGGAACTATAAGTAACAACTTAAGATTAATTTTTATTTACTTCAATCTCTTTGTAACACTTTTTTATGGGGTCATACTACTGTTGAATGATATCCAAATCTAGTAGAGGCAATCTATGAACTCTATTGACTTGACCAAGGAACTTCACATGCTCTGTCTTTGTGCCTACTAGAATGTGCATGATCTTGACCTATTATTGCAATTGTATAACCTCCACTTCCATGATTTTCATGTTGTATGATCAATTCATGCTTCTACTAGTCACTATTTTTTTCACCTGTTTTGCATCACCCTCCATAGTTTAAAGTTGATAGGGGGATTTAGAAAATTAGACTAAGTATAGCAAGTCCTTTTACATTTAGGAACTGGGTATTCAGGATTTGTGTTAGGGACTAGCCTTTAGAAAAGATCCATAACCAAAATACTAAATATGAAATCCTTGGGGGACAAAATTCCTACAACAACTATTTCAAAACATATGTATTAACATTGTTTAGCTTCTATCAGATTGGTTAGATAAAATGTTTGTGGCAAAAAGGTTGAAATCCAAAAGTCTGACATGGATAAAGTGTTCATGGAAAAAAGTCTACAAGCCAAAATTTCACTAAAAAAAAATTCTATGGAAGAAAGGTCGTAATAGAAAGTCCAAAAAAAGTGAAATTACTTCAGGCAATTCATTTCAAACAAAATGTCTGCAACAATAAGCCCACAAGTTTGTTGGAAAGATAAGATATTTTTTATGGAGAAATTGCATCACATAAAATGTCCATAATAAATGTGTTAAGCACCTGAAAGATGAATGTTCATAGGATAAAATATCCATAATAATAATCCTAATGAAGGATAATTTGTTTTTCAGTAGAGAAATTGTGCTGGACAAAATGTCCATGGTAGAAGCTCTACGGACCTAATTTCTGTCAGAAAAAATCTCCATGGAAAAGGGTCCACAATAATAAATTCTAAAAAAATAAGGCCACAATAATACATCCACAGAAATAAATTCACAATAATAATCCCAATGGATAACATCTCCAAATGAATTTTCCCATTGAATGATAATTCTAAGTAAACCAAAGTGTGGAAAAAATAAGTCCCAAAGAAATTCCTAGAAAAGAAATAGCTGAAACAAAAACCTTGATATCCAAACCTGATAGACAAAATGTCTAAAATAAGATATCCACAACAATTAGTTTATGTAAAAAAGTCTACAATAGAATTTCTTTAACAATTTCCCCAATGGATAACATCCCTGAATGAATTCCTCTGAATAAACTAAGTCTAAAAATATGCATAGTTTAAAAACTCTAGAAAGGTGTTAATAGAGTTAGTCCATAAAATTATTAAATACCATGTAATAATTATACCTTATTATAGGATAAATATCAAACATCAATATATTCTAAAATTAGCATAAACATATAGAAGACAATCACAATTACACAAAGCCAAAAATTGAAAAACATGGGTTCCCTATCTCTTGGAAATGAAGGGCTACATTGGGTATAATAGATTGATTTTTAAAATTGTTTTTATGATGAATATGGTAGGTAATGAACACATAGGAATGCTAATGAGAGGTGTCCAATAAATGTTGTAACTATTCATGAAAACATAAAACTATGAGAAAGATCTAATATTTTGAAAAATATTATGTTAGTACTAAGAAATTATGTGCAATTCCAAGAGTCTAACACATTTTTTTTTCAAAAATACTTATAGAAAAAAAATATTCAAAATATGAAATCTTAATGACAAAATTTTGAAGGTTTCACTTTTAAAAATTTTGATATAAATAGGTTGAAAAATGAATCATCTAAACATTTTATATTTTGATATTTATAGACCTCAAGGTGGTCATTTATCACACAAAAAGAGATTATGATTATATCACATGGAGGAGGGTACATTTGGAATTTCATGATGACTATCAAGGTAAGATGTGTATTTAATGTTGGACAAAGTAAATAAGGTATATTTAGGTCAACTGAGTGCCATGGAAAATCTATGTAATGGATTTTTTCTCAACAATCATCAATTGGAGAGAAAAATTCAATGAGCAATGAATAATCATTACAAATTTTTATTGGTAATGAAATAATAAATTATTAGGATTCATAAAATAATATGCATGGTAAGATAAAGATATTAGCCTAATTGATATAATTATCTTAGTAAAAAAGTGCACTTTGGTCAATGTATTTATAGGAAATGACCGATATAGTGTAAAACAAAATCCCTGGCTAATAAAGTTGAAAAATATGAGAACATATCTAATGTAGTTAATTATATAGCTAATGTAGTTGAAATATACACATATGGTCGATGCATTTAAGTAAATGATTGATACATTAGTTGATGGATTAGGGAAATACACCACATGGATAATATAGTTATGTTATGATGCATATACAATATAAAATAAAAAACATGGTTGATATAGTCAATGTAGATGGCCTATGTAGCTATTTTTGCATATATTAGTGTATTTTTTGAGTTTTACATGTGTTTTAATAACTTTCATCTAACAGGAGACTAATTGGTTTTTTATTTTTTGTTAGTTTTTTAGGAGTAAAGAAGACATTAGATGTGGAAAATAGTCAATGCATCCTAGTTACTTGATTTACTATCTATTATTAGATGAAGATATGGTTTAGTTGACCAATTTTAGAATTAGGGAGCATCACATAGATGTGAAAAGTACCTTTATATAACACTATACTAGTGATGTTCTTAGGCTACTAGAATACATGCATTAAAACTTACATATTGGTGGTGGATGGGCACACAATAAAGGTGGAGATTACATTTAAGGATGTGTGTGCTATTTTGGGGATACCATTGTAAGATACACCCATTCTATGTGATTCATCAATACTATGGAAGAGAGGAAAGAGATAGTTTGTGGGTAGAGGATTAGACAAATATGACTAATAGACATTAATAGTTTAACTTTTTGAAATATATACCTTATTGGTTCTTAAAATATAGGAGATACTTATCATAATGACTAGGGAATTCCTATGTCATAAATCTCATGTGGGTTTTCCTATGTTGATGATAGCCATGTGGTGCAACACATTGAAGCAAAGAATAATATATACCATGGTAATTAGCATTTGTGAATAGCTAGTGCATGGTTTTTATAACATACAAACCATGTGACATATATTAATCAGGCCAATGATTTTGTTTTATTTTTAGATAGATGAGAGGATTCTCATTTATTGGTTGACATACCTACCACACCAAATTATATAATACTTGCCTTGAGTGAGGCAATAATCGTAGGACCCTTTTTCTAGTATGTGATAGAGTATCTAAGATTATATACTATACATGGGGATGATATTGTTTGGATGTCATATAGAGGGGATGTAGACACATGGATGACATGGTCATCTATTATGTGAGATAGGGGATTTTTGAAGGTGATCAACCACTATATTATGTGGATAGAGCCATATTGTTGTGTTAAATTTATAGAATAATTCATGTATGTGTATTTAAAAGTGACACTAGAATTATCCCCTTATAGTGTAACACATTATAGGGATTATTAAATTGAAGGATGATATATTAATCCACTATATGTTTAATTACTAATAACATGTCATGCTATATAGTCTTAGAGGAGGATGTAATGTCAACAAGTAGATGAAATGATGCTAGAGAGAGGACAGGGATCACAGGGTCATATTGTCACCAAATATTGCACCCTAGAAGAGGGTGTTCAAGCCTCTTCCAAATTATGGAAATATGGGAAAACTTGTAGGTATGTTGGTGTACCTATAGTGGAAGTGAGCCTCTAGATTTTAAGGGCTAGCTCCCTGAATGTATCTTGAAAATATTATCACTTATCTAATGTTTAATTTTGGGTAGAAAGGGTTATAAATTACATGAAATAAACCTATTATAAAAGGGTGATGCATCGATATGTTTTCCATAAGACTATCATACTCTATCACAAAGAGACAAGGCATACAACACTAGTCTAAGAGTCCTAAATTACACTAGCATTAGTATTTCGATATGGAGGTGAGATGCATGAAGACTTTCTAAGGTAAATAAGACCATAGATCAGTTGTAGATACTAAGGATCATTATACACTTAAGAAAAATTCATACACTTGACTACATTCATATGACTTGTAGGCTAAAATCACTTGCATCAAACATGGAAGGACTGAGAGAAAGCAAGGATAGATGAATATCTCTTAACTATTCACTATACATCTCTTCACACACTTTAACAAGCTAATATATGAACTCAAACCATACTGCATTTATTATTCTAAGGAAAATTACAATGTCAAAACTAGTATGGCTTCACCATACAAGGTTTGGTATTAGATTATAAATTCTAAAATGTTAGCTACTTATATAACTTTAGAGAGAAGAGAAAAAAATGAAGTTCACTGGTCACTAGGACGCATGTCCATTTGATAGGAGGAGTTACACTTATAAAAGGATTAATTAAAAAATAGACCATGCAAGGTTTAATGGGGAAAATGGCTCTCAAAACACAAAACTCTTGAAATGTGGCATAGAGCTCCCTTTGCTATGTACAAGAAATGACCTTTCATCATGGATGATCTCTCGAGCATTTGAAACTGAATTGGATAGAGTCAACACATATGTACCATCTGAGAGAGGTTGAAACATACTATAACAGTCATAATATGTTCTTCTAACTACTAGTAATCTTCTAAACAGTTGTATTCACCATTTTTATTCTTTCATTGATTCTCTAGACTTCATTCTTTACATCTGGTAGTCATCGCTCATCTTCGACCTCAATTGGGATTTCATGGTGGCATATGAGTTTGAAAAGCTCACTTTGGTAAAATGTCCTTTGATCTTACATAGTTGCCTATATGGTGTTATCTTTCCACGTTCATTCCATTCTAAATTATGTCTTCAATACTTGCTTGTTCCAGTAAAAAATGGCTCTTTGATTTGGCATTTATCCATCAAAATTTGACTTGGACCAATCACATTGCTCGAAACTACTTTTATTCGTATTAGCCTTGTACATCCTCATTGTCAGATTCTAAATTTTTGACCTCCTACACACTATAGGATCAATATGTATGAAGTAATTCTAGCCTTTGATTTTTTGTGATGAATATCCTTTGACATGTTGACTTTCGCTCACACTATTGGATCAAGATGTATGAATGAATGCTAACCATAGATCAATATGGCCCACTTTCGTATCAGTTCCTAGGAAACATTAGATCATTGGTATGATTGAGTGCTAATCATTGATCTAGATTAGACCCCACCTTCTTTTTAGTCGAGCTTGTGTCATTAGATCTCTGCTCAATGAACCCACACTGTTGGATCTTGTCCAACCTATAGCTTTTTAAGGGATTTTAACCTAGGGACCTTTTGACCTATTTGACCCAAGAGTGAACCATTATATATGAGTGTTAGTATGTGAGCTCATGTATACCATTAGATATTTATCAAATTTAAACCCTTTAAGGACTTTTTGAATATTAAAAACTACTTTATGGGGCCCAAACTTGACATTCGCATGCCTATATTTGATACCTGCATGAATGTATTTGATATCTGCACAACCATCTCTAATATATTTGAATCCCAATGGTTATTTGACATGAATTAAATTTGAAATCTTTGAGATCATCAAGGACATCTACATGACCATCACTTTTTGAACTCTAATGATTTTTTTCCTAGGCTCATTTTTTATGTTTTCACAAATGTCATACTCTACTAGATCAACTTTCCCAAAAAAATGTAATTCCATCAGAGCTTTTGTTTTAGGTAATTTCCTTGGGATCTTTGTCTTTGGGACAATTTTCCCAAAATAATATGGTTTGTTGGGATTTATGTTTCAGACATTTTATTCAAAATAATATGTCTTTAGCCTTTTATATTGGACAATTTATCCAAAAGAAATTAGACTTTGGTTCTTTTGCTACAGACAAAATATCTGAAAGAAACAAACATTTGGGATTTATGTATAAGATTATTTTTCTCAGACACTTTGTCTAAAAGAATTACCTTTGTTAGCACTTATGTTCTAGATATTTCTCCTAAAAGAACATGTTTTCAGGCTTTTTGTTTCATATATTTTATCTAAAATAATTATATCTTTGAGAAAATTGCTTGGATAATTTCCATAACAAGTCCCTAATACTTAGATAAAAACCTAAAATAGATGCCCTAAAATAATCCTATACTTATCTTGAATTCCTAAAATAATTTGTACTTGTCCAAATAAAGCTGACAATTTTCCAAGTGTCAAATAAGCCTTTAAGCCTGCAGGTTCTTCGAGACTTGTTTTAGAAACTGTCGCTTGATCTCTGAAGCTCAAATGATTCCCTGAGGCATAAATAAACCTATCCCATGCTCTGAATATAATTAATATTGTAAATATTGACCACTTCCATACATGACTCTAAAATGAATCCTAAGATATAAAATGACACAAGGACTAAATTAGACAATGACCAAAACTAAAATGGCATATGAAATGACATCAGATGAACTGCAACACACCCTATGACAATATAATCAGCCCATATTTAATATTTTTTCTACAAGAATGTTGACCATTTTTACCACAATTTGAAATGGATCAACCCCCCTATATCCAAAATCTTAAATAAGGGTTGATTATAATGTCATAGGGTGTGTTGTAGTTCATCTGATGTCATTTCATATGACATTCTAGTTTTGGTCATTGTCTAGTTTATTCCTTGTGTCATTTTATATCTTAAGAGTCATTTTAGAGTCATATATTGAAATGGTTAGTATTTATAGTGTTATTTTTAGTTAGATCATGGAGTAGGTTTGCTTATGCCTTAGGGAATCATTTGAGCTTCAAAGATCAAGTGGCAATTTCTAATTGAAGTCTAGAATAACATGTGGGCTTAAAGTTTTGTTTGACACTTGGGAAATTCTCTAACTTTATTTGGCCAAGTAAAAATTATTTAGGTATTTGGGATAAGTATGGGATTATTTTGGGGACTTATCGAGGAAAGTATTAGGGATTCAAATATATCAGAGACGGTCATGTAGATATCAAATAAGTTTGTGTAGGTGTCAAATATAGGGACATGAACATCAAGTTTGGGCCCCATAAAGTATCCATTTATTTTTAAGAAGTCCTTAAAGGGTTTGAAGTTGGTCAAGATATAATTATCTATATGAGCTCACATACTGACACTCAGATATAATAGTTTGCACTTGGGTCAAACAAGTCAAAAGGTACCTGGGTTAAAAGCCCTTAAAAATATATAAGTTGCATAAGATCCAATAGTGTGGTTTGACTGAGCATAGATCCAATGGTGTGAGCTCGACTAATAAGAAAGTGGGTCTAATCTAGATCAATGATCAATTCTTGATCATATCAATGATCTAATGGTGAATAAGAACTGATAGGAAAGTGTGCTAAATGAGATCTATGACTAGCATTAGCTCATACATATTGATCCAATGGTGTGAGGAAAAGTCAACATGTCAAAGGATCTTCATGGTAGAAAATTAAAGGCCAGCATTCCTTTATACATCTTGATCCTAAAAGATATAGGAACTTAAAAAGTCAAGATCTAATAGTGAGGATATGCAAGGTCAATAAGAACAAAGGTAGTTTGGATTAATGTGATGGGTCTGAGCCAGTTTTTGGCATACAAGTGTCAAACTAAAGAGCCATTTTTTATTGGAATAATCAAGTATTACAGATAGTTTAGAATGGAATGAGCAATGTGGTAAGAAAATGCCACATGGAAAACTACATAGGATCAAATGACTTTATAGAAAAGTGAGCTCTTCGAACTCATATACCACCATGAAAGCTTAGTTAAGGTCCAAGATGAATAGTGACTGCCAGATGTGAAGAATGAAGTCTAGGGAATTAATGAATGATTATAGATGGTGAATATAGGTGTCTATAAGATAAATAGTAGTTAGGAGAACATATTATGATTTTTATAGTATGTTTTAACCTTTCTTTCATATTACATATGTGTTTACTCTCTCTAATTTAGTTTCAAATGCTTGAGAGATCATCCATGATGAAATGTCATTTCTTGTACATAATAAAGGGAGCTTTATGCCACATTTTATGAGTTTTGTGTATCAAGAGCCATGTATCTTATTGGACCTTACATTGTCTATTTCTAAATTCATCCTCTTGCAAGTGTAACTATTGCTATCAAATGGACACGTGTCCTAGTGACCTTTGAACTTAATTCTTTTCTCCTCTCTCTAAAGTTATATAAGTAGCTACCATTTTGGCCTTTATAATCTAATACCACACCATGTATGGTGACGTCCTACTAGTTTTGACTTTGTAGTTTGCCTTAGAATAATAAATTCAATCTAGTTTGAGTTCATATATCAACTTGTCAAAGTGTGTGAAGAGATGTATAGTGAATAGTTAAGATATATTCATCTATCCTTGCTTTCTCTCAATCCTTCCATGTTTGATGAAAGTGATTTCAACCTAGAAATTCATATGAAATTTAGTTAAGTGTATGAATATATTTTAAGTGTATAATGAGCCTTAGTATCTACAACTAATCTATGGTCTTATTTACCTTGGAAAGTCTTCGTTTATCTCACCTCCATATCAAAATACTAATGCTAGTGAATTTTAGGACTCTTAAACTAGTGTTTTATGCCTTGTCTCTTTATGATAGAGTATGATAGTATTATGAAAAACATTTTGGTGCATCACCCTTTTAGAATAAGTTTATTTCATGCAATTTCTAACCCATTTTCCCCCACAAGCAAACATTAGATAAGTGATAACCTTTGCAAGATACATTTAGGGAGCTATCCCTTTAAATATAGAGGCTCACTTCCATTATAGGTATACCCACATACCTAGAAGTGTTCCCATATTGCCCAAATTTGGAAGAGGCTTGAAAACCCTCTTCTAGGGTGCAAGATTTGGTAATAATAGTTTTGACATGCTTGATGGGACACTATCTTCAAGATAATTTATCAAGGTTAATGTTGTTCTTGACAACATCAGATACAAATTGGTGTGCTAAACATTTGATGACTACATTAAGGTAAATCTAGTTCAATTTCATTACCCTATTATAAAATTGCTCTCATAATTCATGGTTCTCACTAGGTCATCCTATAGAAGAGTTATCAATCCCATTGAACCACTCTTTTAGCCTAAACTTCACCTTGAAGTTTAATATCCTTAGCCTAGTCTACCATTTAGAGAACTAGTATATTTTTATAGAGAGGAAGAGGTCAAAAAAAATGAGGAAATTGAAGATACTAAATATTTTCAAGAAGATATGGCTAGACCTCATGCTTTCCCTATGTTCAATACAAAAAATCCAATTCACCTTTAGGCATATGATGTCATTCCTACCAATGCCATAAAAGGTGTGCCCCTACTCAATGATGAGAGTCATGTTACACCAAGTGAGCACATTAGATATGTCTCTAAATTTTATAGTTTCCATAATATCACTCAAGAAAGCATTGCCATTACACTCCTTGCCATGTCCCTTAGAGGGAAGGAACTTGATTGGTATCAAACTCTATAAGGTGGATGCATCACATCATGGGATGAATTTGGAGTGTTGGTGACCTCAAGATTCAAAAATGAGAGTGATCATGCCTCTCTCATACACCAACTTAACATGATCAAAAGAGGGTCTAAAGAAACAATACATGATCTTAATGAGAGTTTCTAAAACACTTGGAATAGACTGCCTCCTCCTATGAGGCCACCTCCCATCTTTATGTTCTTGACCTATTTGAGATATATCGGTACTAAATTTGCTACCATGCTTCAATCCATGGGTGGTTCCACACTCCCTAAAGCATATGAGCTTGCTATCAAAGCTGAAAATTATCTCATCCAAGGTGGAATATTTCCACCTAAAGTGTTTATGCCGCCATTGTCTCATGCTTCTGCTAATGCTCCAGATGTGGTTCAAACTCCTAAACCCAATACTAATCCTAAAGATACTCCTAAGAAGGTAGATAATGTGATGGAAAAATATGCATATACTCACTAGTTGGAAGCTAAACTTGGAAGAGGAAATATGTAACAAGGTGTCCATCAAACTTCATACCCTTATCAACATCCATATGGAAGAGGAAGAGGCCAATGCTAGCCTAATCCTAATAGGCTTTCCAATACATGGGAGATGATACCTATACATAACAACTTGGTGTAAGGAGAGAATTGGTATCGAGGCCAATTTATGGATGCTAATGAAGGTAGAGAGTAGGATCTTGTTTCTCCAAGAGAGGTTACTCCCATCTTATCAGCCTAAGATGAAGTGATGATGCAAACAAGTGAAAGTGAGTAGCCTCAAGAAGAGATCTTCACTAACTTCCTAGTTGAGGACACTTTTGTGATTAACCAAGGAACCTCAATTTTAGACAATAATAAAACTAAGATAAAGGATTTAGGTGGTAATATTAATGTTCTTAAAATATCATTCAATCCTTATATAAAGCAATAAGGTATGGCTATAGGTGCAATAACCTCAAATAACTCTACACATCTTCCAAACCAGAACATTGGAAAGACTGTTCAAGGCACTCCAAATCCTTAGGTTTTTGAGAAATTCATTTCCTTAAAGAATTCAAGATAAAATAGGTATGGATTATTTAAACATTATAAATTCATTTAAAATTACTAAAACATCCATTTCCCTTGGGGATGTTCTCCATATGATTAGTTAGAAAGAGCTCCTACAAAAATAGTTATCTTATATCCCTACTAGTGTCCCTCCTTCAAATCAAATTCAAAGTCATGTTGAACTTAAAAGTGTCCCTGATATCATTTTTGAACCATCCAATAGAGCTGAGAAACCTCCACCATTCTATCTCACCCTCATAGTGGGTGACAAACTTGTCCATAACTACATAATTGATAGTGAAGCTTTAACTTTGATCATTCCCAAGGTGGTAGCTAAAATATAGGCCTAAAATATAAAACACATAATAAATGGTTCCTTTAATTATATGGTACACCACCAAGACATTAGGACTGATAAAAGTCTTAAAGGTTTTCTTGCATGATTGTCCTAATTTTCCTATCTTACAAGACATAATTATTGTTGATCTGCAAGCCCACTTTTAAATATACCTATCAATGGATTTCATATCCAAGATAGGAGGTTAACTCTTAGCCAAATGGTCTTTACTATCATTTAGAACAAGGTATGGGTCCAAGGTGATAATTAGGACACAACGTGTTTCAAGGTTTTATATAAATCCTTACATTGAGATAAGTTCTAATTTGAATTGTGTTATTTATGAAGAAAAGGATTCCATTGTAGATGATGGCACTTCATCCAAGATTTAAGGAATTACATATTTATTTCTTAATGAATATGGTACTAAAATTATGATAATTATCCTTATTTTCTCATGGAGGAAACTAATCAATGAGTATATTGTATACATGAAGATGGAGTACCAATACCTCTACTTGATAAGGAAGAGGATGAAGAAGATGAAATATGGAAAATGTTTTTTGATTGTTTGAGAAGTAAATTTGGCACAAGAGATAGAGTTATGTTGGTATCCCCATATAAACAATAGTATTATGTTTCATACAGATTTCATTTTAGTTTTACTTATAATGTGGCTGAGTATGAAGGTTTAATTCATGGCCTTCAATGGGCAAGGAGAAAAGGAACCAATAACTTATAAGTATATGGAGATAGTGAATTAGTTGTGCATCAGGTTAGGAATGTGGCTTATTCAAATAACCATTTTCTCAAGTCATACAACCATATGTTATGGTATTTTCTTAAAGACTTTAATGCATTCAACATATAATTAATCCCAAGGGAGCAGAATAATCATGTTGATAGACTAGATACCATAGGAGCTCAATTTGATGCTCCAACTACCATAAAAGAAGAGGGGATGAAATATCACATTAAGATAATTATTAGACCTTATGTACCTAATAATTAAGTGTCTTTTCAAGTGTTTTATGGTGACAAACACATTTCATGCTTCTTGTAAAATGAATCTAAGTTTTCTTCAAGGAATCAAAAAAGGCTCCAAGAATAATTTGGTGATCAGATTATGCATCTAAAGATGAATAAGATACCAAAGGGTCTTGTGACCTTGGAAAGTATATTCAATTATAATTATAAAAATAAAAAAGAAAATGTGAGTATGTTTTCAAAATAAGATAAATATGAAAGAGTCTTGATCTTCAAAGATAGACTCCTTAAATTAGGCAAGGTATGTTCCACATTATAAAAGCAAGCATTCATTGATTTGACTAGAGAGTTTCATGACATTTTTTCTTGGGAGTACAAAGTCCTAAAAGGATTTGAACCTAGCCTATCACACCATACTATTTAGTTGGAACCTGGAGTTAAATTGGTCAGATAGGAACAAAGACCTATTAATTCCAAGGTTAAGCAACTCATGAGGTTAGAGCTCACTAAACTCCTTGAATCTGAAATAATATTTATTATCAAGCATTCAACATGGGTAGATAATATTGTGCCTATTATAAATAATAATGGGGAGATAAGACTTTGTTTAGACTTCATAGATCTTAATAGGGTGTCACTCAAAGATCACTACCCTTTACCCTCAATAGAGCAAATTTTGCATATTGTTTTAGGTTCTCAACATTTCTCTCTTATAGATGGATACTTAGGCTATAATCAGATTTGAGTCATTGAAGATGATCAGTTTAAGACAAAATTTACTAATAAATTTGGGACTTTTTCTTATAGGAAGATGCCATTTGGTTTGTCAAATACTAGTTCTACCTTTCAAAGAACAATGGACATGACCTTTAAAGGTTTGATTAATGAGATGTTGTTGGTTTATCTACATAATATAACCATGTTTTATAAATATGCTAATGAACATATGCAACACTTGAGACAAGTGTTTTAAAGATGTAGGTAGTATGGAGTATCTCTTAATCCAAAGAAATTCATCTTTATTATCCATGAAGGTAAGCTCTTAGGACACATTGTTTCCAAAGATGGTTTGGCTATTGATCCTTAAAGGATAGAGGTTATTCCTGGCCTATCACTTCCATTACATAAGAAAGGTCTCAAAATTTTCTTAGGCAAGATAAATTTTGTAATGAGGTTCATACCTGGTTTTGCATCTTTGGTGAAACCTATCATAGCTATGCTCAGGAAGAACCAAATATTTTCCTAGACTAAGGAAGGTAATAGAAATTTTGAAGTAATTAAAAAAGGAATTGCACAAGATCCTACTCTTGTGAATCCTAAATTTGATAAATACTTCATGTTGTATTCATTTTTTAACCTTGATACTATCTCAACCATGTTAATTCAAAAGAATGATGAGGGTGTAGAACAACCTATTATATTCTTTAGTCAAAGTTTAGAATTTTATGAATTCAAGTACACATTTATAGAGAATTAGGTCATTGATGTTGTAAGGAGATTAAAGAAGTTTAGGCATATGGTTTCAAATAATAAAATTCATATTATGGTTTCTCATCCTAGTACCAAAGAGTTTCTTTTAAGGAGAGACCTTAGTGAGAAGAGAGTAGGGTGGATCACTAAGGTAATGGAAAATGATATTGATATCAAAGTAAAAAAATTGGTAAGAGGTAAAGGCCTTTGTGAACACTTAGCTTTATGTTTTCATGAGTCAAAAGAGGAGGTTATAATCAATCATGATTGCTCCCAACCATCTAGTTCCTTGCATATATAGAGTTAGACACGAGATGTGATCATATTTCTTCAAAATGGTGAGTATCCTAATAATATGAGTAGATCACAAAGGATATATTTTAGATTGCAATATATTCCCTTTTATCTTTTGGATGGTGTGCTTTTTAAGAGGGACATCAATGGTGTATTATTGATATTCATTAATAATGATCAGTTTGAGGTGTTGATTGAGAATTTTCATGATGGGATAACAGGAGGTCATTTATCTCCAAGAACCATAGTTGCCAAGATTATGAGGATAAGCTATTATTGGCCTAGCCCTTTCAAATAATTCCATTCTTGGGTGAGAAGGTGTGTACAACATGTTTTCTTTGTAGGAAAACAAAAGCTTTAAACTCTTCCTTTGAAGCCTATCCAAGTTGATCAAACTTTCATACAATGGGGTCTTGATTTTAATGGCATGATAAATCCCCCATCAAGTTCTCATTATAAATGAATACTCACAACAACTGACTATTTTATAAGATGGATTAAGAAAGTAACATTGAATTAAGATAATGAAAATGCTATCTTGGAGTTCTATGGGAGCATCATAACAAGTTTTAGTGCTCTTACTATTATTTTAGATAATAATTTTGCTTTTATGGGTGCTAAGACATCTAACTTGGAAAATAGTAATGGCATATTCTTGAGTACTTCATCTAACTATTATCCTCAAGGTAATGCGCTAGCTAAATCTACTAACAAGAATCTGATTAGAATCATCAAGAGAACCTTGGAGCATAATCAGAGGTCTTGGAACACCAAATTGAAGACAACCTTATGGGTTGATAGGATAAGTTCCAAGGTTTCAATAGGGAATTTTATTTTTATGCTTGTCTATGGAAGGAAACTTAGGTTTTTTCTCTCTCAAGAGTTGTCTACCTTATATTTGGCATATCAACTAGAGTTACTTGAGCAAACTCTAATGGAGGTGAGATTGAAAGAATTAATGGAGCTATAAGAGGCCAAAGAGAAGGCTCATCAAGCTATAGAACATCACCAAGTACTGAAGAAGAGGTCTTTTGACAAGAAGTAAACTCCAAGATCATTTCAAGAAGGTGACATAGTATTGAAATGGGATGAATATAGAGCAAAGTTAGGGAGACATACCAAATTTGATACCCTATGGAGTGGACCATATGTAATCATCAAGTGCAAGAAAAATAACTCTTTTTAGTTAGCAAGGATGAATGGAGAAGAGCTACCTATCCCTGGGAATGGGATACATTTGAAACCTTTCTATTGAGTGGTAAAGTTCAATTTTGTAAATAGTAGATTAGGTGTATGTATTGTTTCTATTGTGTGTGTTGTGCTCTGTTTATGTTTTGTTCTTACTATTTTCTATTGTTTGGTGTGTTATCAAGACATTTATGTGTCAAACTTGTTGTCCATATGATTCCATATCCTAATGGATAGGATTATGCAACTGGTCATGATATAGAAAACATGCCACTCTTTTAAAATCATCAAGAATGTTGACCATTTTTACCACAAGTTAAAATGGATAAACCCCCCTCTAGCCAAAATCTTAAATAGGGGATGATTATAATGTCATAGGGTGTTTTTTAGTTCATCTGATGTCATTTCATATGCCATTCTAGTTTGGGTCATTGTCTAGTTTAGTCCTTGTGTCATTTTATATCTTAAGAGTCTTTTTAGAGTCATATATGGAAGTGGTTGGTATTTGCAGTCTTCATTTTGGTTAAATCATGGGATAGGTTTACTTATACCTAAAAGAATCATTTAAGCTTCAAAGATCAAGTGGAATTTACTAGAACAAGTCTAGAAGAACCTGTGGGCTTAAAGGCTTGTTTGACACTTGGGAAATTATCCAAATTTATTTTGCCAAGTGCAAATTCTTTGGGTATTCAGGCTAAGTACATGATTCTTTTAGGGAAAATATTTTAGGTTTTTAGCTAAGTGTTGGGGACCTGTTGAGGAAATTATCTGAGAAATTTTCTTAAAGATATAATTCTTTTGGATAAAATGTTTGAAACAAAAATCTTGAAGACATATTCTTTCAGGAAAAATGTTCGAAACATAAGTCTCGACAAAGGTAATTCTTTCGGAAGTGTTCAAAAAAATAATCTAATGCAAAAATCCCAAAGGTTTGTTTCTTGTAGACATTTTGTCTGTAGTAAAAGAGCCAAAGTCTAATTTCCTTTAGAAAAATTATCCAATATAAAAGGCTAAAGACATATACTTTCCAATAAAATGTCCAAAACATAAAGCCCAACAAATCATATTATTTTGAGAAAATTGTCTCAAAGACAAAGAGCTTGAGGAAATTACCTACAATAAAAGCTCTAATGGAATTGAATTATTTCAAGAAAGTTGATCTAGAAGAGTATGGCATTTGCAGAAACATAAAAAATGAGCCCAAGCAAAAAATCATTGACATTCAAAAAGTGACAATCATGCAAACATCATTAATGGTCATGCAAAGATCAAATTTAAGTCATGGAAAATAACCATTGGGATTAAATTATCTCAGATATGATCATACAAATGTCAAATACATTCATTCAAGTGTTAAATACAAGCATGCAAATGTTAATTTTGGGCCCTGTAAAGTAGCCATTTACATTCAAAAAATACTTAAAGGGTTTAAAGTTGATCAAGATCTAATGGTCCACATGAGCTCTCATATTGACACTCAAATATAATGGTTTGTGCTTGGGTCAAATAGGTTAAAATGTCCTTGGGTTAAAAACCCTTAAAAAGATATAGGTTGGATAAGATCCCATAGTGTAGGTTCATTGAGTAGAGATTCAATGGAATGAACTCGATTAATAATAAGGTGGGTCCAATCTAGATCAATGATCAGTGATCGATCATACCAATGATCTAATGATACATAGGAACTGATAAAAAAGTGGGACAAATGAGATATACAACTAACATTCACTCATACATCTTGATCTAATAGTGTGATTGAAAGTCAACATGTCAATGGATCTTCATGGAAAAAAATTGAAGGTCAGTGTTCCTTTGTACATCTTGATCCTCAAGATCTAATAGTGAAGATCTGTGAGGCCAATTAAAAATCTATTTTGGAGCAATGTGATTAGTCTAAGTTAGTTTTGATAGACAAATGCCAAACTAAAGAGCCATTTTTGACTAGATCAAGCAAGTATTATAGGCATAGTTTAAAATAGAATGAGTAATATGGTAAGAGAATGCCACATGGAAAACTATGTAGGATCAAAAGACTTTGTATGAAAGCGATATCTTTGAACTCATATGCCACTATGAAATCTTAGTCAAAGTCTAAGATGAACAGTAACTACTAGATGTAAAGAATGAATTCTAAGGAATTAATGAATGACTATAGATGGTGAATATAGGTGCCTAGAAGATAGTTAGCAATTAGGAGAACATATTATGACTATCATAGTATGTTTTAACCTCTCTCAGATAGTACATATGTGTAGACTCTCTCCAATTTAGTTTTAAATGCTTGAAATATCATCTATGATGAAATGCCATTTCTTGTACATAGAAAAGGGAGATCTATGCCACATTTCAAGAGTTGTGTGTTTCAAGAGCCATTTGTCCCATTAGACCTTGCATGGTATATTTATGAATTCATCCTCCTACAAGTGTAACTCCTCCTATCAAATGGACATGTACCCTAGTGACCTTTGAACTTATACCATTTAGGCCTTTTTAATCCAATATCACACCATGTATGGTGAAACCTTGTTGGTTTTGACATTTTACTTTGATTTAGAACAATAAATTTAATCTAGTTTGAGTTCATATATAAGCTTGTAATTATTTTTGAAGAGATGCATAGTGAATAGTTAAGAGATATTCATCTATCCTTACTTTCTCTAAGTCCTTCCATGTTTGATGCATCTGATTTCAGCCTAGCAGGTCATATGAAGTGTAGTCAAGTGTAAAAAATTATCTTAAGTGTATAATGAATCTTAGTATCTAAAAATGATCTATGGTATTATTTTCCTTTGAAAGCCTTCATTCATCTCACCTCCATATCAAAACACTAATGCTAGTGCATTTTAGGACTCTTAGACTAGTGTTGTATGCCTTATCTCTTTGTGATAGAGTATGATAGTCTCATGGAAAACATCTTGGTACATCACCATTTTAGAATATGTTTATTTCATTCAATTTATAACCCTTTCCCCTACATAACCAAACATTAGACAAGTGATAATCTTTTCAAGATACATTTAGGGAGCTAGCCCTTTAAATCTAGAGGCTCACTTCCACTATAGGTACACCCACATAGATGGAAGTGTTCCCATGTTGCCAAAATCTAGAATAAGCTTGAACGCCCTCTTCTAAGGTGCAAGATTTAGTGACAACAGGTCCAATATGTGAAATCCCATAATCACCTAGGGTTGCACTAGTAAAAACAAGAAATGAAAATGGAGAGCCTTAATAATGGACCACATGAAAATGATATAAGATATCAAGATGATAGGTCCTAGTGCTACAAATATGGAGATGGGTTGGGATCCATGGATCACTCTATGGGGAGGATGAGGATGAGGATCATAATATCTTCATCAACCAATTATAAACATAGTAAATTAGTGTAGGGGGTCATAAATAGGTATACAAAATTAAATTATTATCATTATATTTTATAGATATATAGATAATCATACTATTTGATAGTTATGGGTAGATTTAATTTGAATTTTTCATATATATCAGGATTTGATGATTAATTTTGGTTTATTTTTACCAATATATCTATATCATAGATGATGATGTGGTGATCCATAATCGAGGCTACTCATCATGAGATATTGGATGGTGTGTTTCCTACGCATGTTTTGATAGCTCGTATAAATATATTAATAGCATCTAATAAAGATCATGTCAAGTTATTCAAATTGGTGGGAGCAATTTCATGAATGATACAATAGTGCAAGAAATATCTTGGTCTTTATACCTCTATAATTTTTTTGACAAGAATATATGTCCTAACATGTCAAGTTATAGCTTGAGAGTAAGCATCACACATTTCCACTATAATAGAATGCATTGGGACTGAGTAGACATTAAGGGATCACATAGTAGAGCTAAATAGATAGGTAGCCTCACTAGAGTTAGAGGTCTAATGATTATGGTCTAGAGAAGTCAATATGGAGTGATCTGTTAGAGATATTATGTCACAATAGAGTGTTTCCCCTCATCTCACTATGGATTAAGACCCATGGCCTATGTATTATTTATATGATGTATCTATATAGAAAATGTTTGATACACACACACACATATGACATTGAGAGATCCATAAAATGTGAATTGATAAAATGAAATAATGTTATTAGGTGACCACAATAAGGGTTATTTTTACTTCAAATATAATAGGCATAAATAAGGATCCAAAATTACAAGATAATGTAAGTGAAACTTCATAATAAGTGTATAAAGGTGTTGATAAGTCCATAATAGGAGGTGTTTTGATAAAATGTGGTAATGCCACTAAATAATCCACCTAAACCTATGATAAATCTGGCACAATCAAAGATAGAAATAAAAACTAAGAGAGAAAGGATACAACCAAGAGGATATGATTATACAAAGATAAAGAGACCAAATAATCATGAATGATATAAAGATTGAATAAACCTAAATAAGAACTTTTATTAAGAAAATTGATACCAAAAAATCATAGAGACATGTTGGTCGAATAAACAAAGATGGAGATAAGATGCTAAAAACTAAAGTTTAGGATAGTAAATAAAATGATACAAGAAAATTAAAGAGAGATGAATAATAAAATTTTGAATAAAATGAAATAATATCTAAGCCATGAAAAATCATGAAGTGAAATATATAATAAATATATTAGTCCTCATAAATGTCTAAAAATATTGTTACATGTATTATCTAAAACATCATAAATCTTACACTGTAATCGATATCATTCCTTAACCATGATATCTTATACTCTCTCTAAGATATGTACAAAAATAACCTCAATAGAAAAAGTAATATTTTTAAAACTGTGAGTATGTTTATTTTTTGGTTGTGTATAGGGTACAAGGGAAAGAAAATATTTTAGCTTAAGAGGATGTTATGGTTTTAGGGGAGGCTATTCCTTCATCCTATGAACATGATGTGAAGGTCTTGGATGATCTCGGTGCCCTTGCATTTGAAACTAATGATATAATTTTGATATGCTTTACATGTAGCTATAGATTGAGTGAAACCCTTATGTCAATGATAATAACAATCCCCATTATTTGGGATATGTGTGGTAGTTATATTTGGAGGTATAATAACTAGTTGAGGAGGATAAGGTGTTGACTCAAAATGATTCATATTTAAATATTTCTCAAAGGATCAACAATCCACTAGGGTATGAGTAGTGGTGATGCAGAGGAATCTTGAGTTGTATCAATTTTGGGTTGTTTTAGGTGATATATTTCATTTATAATTTATATGTATAGTTTATAATGCTTAGGAGTTCATAAAATTCAAATTTAAGCCCATATGGGGTTTTTCTACCAAATCTAGAATTCAAATATTTGAAGATATAACTTTTTATATGTTATTTTATACATTGGGAAGAAGGTAATGAGTGGTTAAATGTTTGTATTTGGATTTATAAGAAGTCTATGTTATTTCAATATGTACTTGAGTCATATAATGAGTCATTTTGATAGGTGTGTTAGGAGTTAAGTAGTTTGAGTCTCTCAACATTCTTGAGAGGGAATCAAGAACCGTTGTAGTTATCGATCATATAAAACTTGTAAATATTGATTATTGAAGACAATTTTTAGGAGAGGAGTATGAGGAGGTATGAATTAAAATGGAAATATAATCCAAATTTAAAACTTCATTTTGAATAAAACTGATAGACAATGTTATACCATGTGTTTCATGTGCTTTGAAATCAAGTAGACTACATATATGTCATGAGAAAGGAGAGATTCTATGAATGTTGATTTGATTACATACACAAGTTGGTAATCCCTATATTAATTGTTATGAAGGCTCTTAAATATAATTATTTAGTTACTATATATGCTTATGTGTGATAAATTTACATAAACCGTATAGGTGACAGTGTTAACTACATATAGTCTTACTCAAACTAGTGTATAAGTGGATAAAGGAGGTCATTAAAAGGGGTTTTAATTATAAATCACGTGTGGAAGTTGAATAAAAACCTTATACAATCATAATATAATAGTTAAACACATTTCAAAGATTGAAACACAAATTTGTTTCTTCTTGGGCTAGGGACAATCAATCTATACCCTATGCTAGGGTTTCTAAACAAGAAGGTATAAAGAATTCATCCATGTGCTCATTATGCCTTGGAAATATTTTTATATGTATTATTAAATTATTTATTACATTATCTTGGTTGTACTCAATAGTCTTTAAATGAAGGACTATCATAGACTTGTAGATGATTGTGTATCAACACATAGTCAATCTCAAAATTTTGTTTAAGTAGCTAACCAAAGTTTCAAGAAGGAAACTATCAATTTAAGAAGGTTTATGAAGTTAGTATAGACATCATTCAAGAATTATTGTATAAATAAACTAGTTTGAATGCTTGACATGAAAAATTGTTCCTTCTCGAGTTTGTACAGATAGTGATAACCCTGAGTCAGGGTTTTCAAACTAAAATTTGATTAACAAGAGTTTTAACTATTTAAAGTTCACAAACATTGGTTATTAATCAGTTTTTCATTTTTTCTAAGATATTTTGGAACTTGTATTTTATTAATACATTTTTTTATATAGATTTGAATAACTATGTGTGTAACATGGTAGAAAAGACCTAATTAAGTCTAGGCATGGTTTGGAAAGGGTATCTCTAAGTGGAGTTGGACCAATACATTTCATGGAGAGAAATTAAATGATATATGGTGTTATAAAATTACCTTAGTTTATCAAGTATAGTCTACATTTGTTTATACAACTGAAAAATAATTAAAAAAGGCTACTAGAGAACTATAACAAAGGAAAGAAGTAGAAAATGATGAAAGAGTTGAACTTTGAGACTGTGTGGATTCATTAGAAGATTCAAGAGGATTTGAAAAAGAAGTTATATGGTCATATGAAACCTAAAAAAATTAATAAACCCTAGATAATGTATTGAAATATATTACCTATAAGCCTTTGCCAAGGAACAAGTTAGTTGAAAGAAGATAAGTGAGTGTTGTTAGAAGTTTCCAAGGACTAAGATTTGGAAGTGAGGAGAGATCTAGAGGTCAGAGCTAGTTGTTTTGGAAGTAGATCGATATGGAGGATCAAATAAGCACATGTTTTTGATAATTTAAGTCATTGTATATGAACCTAATAGGGATCTCTACATCAAGTGGTTCTATTAAAGTCACAAAATCACCTAAATGGGGAAGATGAATGTGTTGGTCAACTATCCACTAGAAGATCTTGTCTTATGACTACTAATACTATGGGTATCTCTAATATTCTCTAAAATTATGGAATAAATTTCCATGGCCATTGTGAAATGTATAAAATTACATCATATGATGACATCTTAAATATTCCATCAATATCATTGGTGTTTGTGGGCATGATGCCAAATCTAACATCTTGGGAGGGAAATATTCTACATGCAAGGGGATCTTTAAAAAGGAACCAAATTAGTATTAGGATTTTTATATATTCCACTAGGTATATCCAAAGTAAATAACTCATCATGCATGTCTGCATAAGAAATATTAATCATATTAATACTAGATAAAATATGCATGTTTATGAAGTTGTTAAATATATGGTTTATAACATATTATTATCACATGTTTTTTTTGGGTGTATAAAAAAAACATGATCATTTAATGTATAACCATTGTCATAATAGGTTTTTAATTCTAGATAATAACTATTACAGGTATTTCTTCCATTTCCCTCTTGCAAGAAAGGGGTCACAAGGTAGGAAAACTTTGAGCTATGATACTAGGAAAAATATCAAAAGTTATTATTTTGAGTTTGAAATAATCAGCTTCACCATCATAAGAATCAAGAATTTTAGGTGGGATATTTACAACAAAATTGGGGTGACCACTATAACCTCTAACCGAATTGATGATATAGTTAAAACATTGATATTCATGAAAGGAAATACCTGGTAGAATTTTAAAGGTAGGAATTTTAAATATCCCACATTATTGAAATTGTTCATAATTCTAAGGATTGATGTGACCTTGAATTTATTAGATAGTTACCAAAAAGGGTAATTTAACACATCAACATGTAGGAGAAGTTATCACCCTAATGTGATTAGTGCAAGGGTGGAAAAACATTATGTTATAGGATAGGGTAAATTTATATATCATAACCTTCACCCTACATACTCTATGAGGTACCATGATAGGAATCCAAATACACCCCATAGGAGGAATTTACCTTTGGTCACATCCTTAGCATGTGTTATGGGTTGTCTTAAGATTATTTATAGAATAAATAAAGAATTTAATAACATTTAAATAAGTGACTCAAGAACCCAAACCTTTGCCAATGAGGTCTTTCTTAAATTAGACATCACTAATTTGAATGCTAATAAAAAGAGTATGGTCATCCATGTGAAGAAGGATTTTATTGAGGTTTATAGATTGGATTGGAAACTTCCAAGACAAGGCTTGATTCATTGCATTATAAACATGGATGGATATATTTTCACATTTTTGCATTATAATTTCCTAAAGTTTGGCCAATGTAGACTCATGCTCCATACATTGTGTTTGATAAATGTTCATGTCAAAGAGTTTTAATTAAGTGATCATAATGTTTATGATAGGTACACATAAGATCAAGGAAATGAATATGGCTAGGACTAGTAGATATTTTTTCAATTGGATCCCATTATTCAAGGTTAAGGTGAATTGGACATGACTATAACTAAGAAATAAAGGTACAAATGAAATAAAGTTTGATTGTAGATGATTTTAAAATTAAATTTTGTTGTTTTTGAATTTTTTAGATGGTAAGATCTTGAATGATATATTATAATAAGTCACAGATGATTGTATTGGGCTTACATATACAATTGAATTAATTACACATGACTATGCCAACCTAATATAGTTTAGGTAGTCACCTGTAAATATGATAATACCATCTTGATTGATATAATTGTAGAAATAGACCACTATGTCATCCCAATCAACATAATTACACATGGAAAATATTATATTGTATCATCCTGATTGAGTCCATTAAACTTTTCTAGATTTCATTATTTTGATGGTTCGAAGGGGATCGAGACTAAAATATGACATGTAGGATAGGCCTAAATAGTTTTATAAATTTTGGGAGGTGTTAAAAGTTTATCTTGAGTGCATTGAGAGTAATTAATATAAGCAATGATTCACTTCTTATTATTTTTCCTTATTTTTTATTAGTGAACCTTAATAAGTTTAAAACTTTGAATTATTTAAAATTGTAGGATCTATTACAATTAAACACTAATATGAATGTAAAAGGAAAACATTGATTTGAAAATTGCACTTCATATTTAAGGAAAGTACTAAGAGGGTTAATATTCTTAGCATTTTACTATTTTTTGCAAGTCTGAGACTGAATGTAGGTAGTATAAAATGTGGGAAACTAGAATATGATTAGGTAAAATGAAAATCTATATCCCTAAGTGCACCTAGATAGAATCATCAGCATTTGGTTGATACCAACTGACATTGGTAATTAAATCTAATGATTACATATCTATATATTTTTCTTCTATATTTCATTATAGGCCACTGCACTTTTTTTATTTTATTTGTGTGTGATATTTAGAAGTTGACTATGTACTCAATCCCAAAAATATGTCTCTTTCTCTTTGAAAACCTAGGTCCACTTTTGACACTATGTTTTAGTATAAAAAATGAGAAATATTATAGTTTTATATGAACCTAATTACTCCCTAATGAATGGTTAAGCATTGTTACATATCCAATACTACAAAGAGGGAAATAAAACTATGTGTAGTACTCCCTAATATATGTATGTGTGTAAAAGTGATCCTTTAATGAATTTAACTTGAAATATAGTTTTCTATACTTGGAAAATGATAATTTTAGCTTAGCTTTAAAGTGGTTTAGACTTGGTTGGGCCCTGTTACTTGTGACTGATGGTTGAATTGGAAATAATAAGGCTATCCCCTTGAATGTGCAATTATTTTAGTATGATTGATAATTGTTTTATAAATAGGCAATAAAATTAGACTTAATTTATATTTATATGTAACACTTAGGGTAAGTTTTCATTTCATCAACATGTGAAAATGTAAAGGCCAACCAATGGAAGGATTTGAATTTAAAAAGATACTGCTTCTTGGCTTAGGATAATTTTATCAAAATTGGATGAGTCTAAAATTATAGAACTATCTGAGTATTATAGTTCTATCCAAAGGGTATAAAATCTAACCTGATGATCTAGAGATAGTCTAAATATTATTTTAAATAAATTAAACATAGACTAAGTAATTATTGCAAGTGATTGATAACAAATCAAGGAGTTTGAACTCATGGAAAGTATGTGGATGTGAGAGAAGGGAGAATAAGATCCATATGTGCATACACAAGTCATGTAAGGTGAAGTTAGGCCAAAAATTACATATCCAAGTATCTAATACAATATTTTAGTATATATATATGTGCACATTTTGTTCTAGTATTGAAATAAAAGATAATACCAGAGTAAAATAAGAATAAATGTACTTGAGTGTATACCATACACTTTTTCATTAGGAGAAGGTAAAAAATGTGTAGCTTTCTCCATTTAATGTATAATGAATATGATAAAATCAATGTCCATGTATGAAATATAAAGTTTGAAATGAAATTATTTTTAAAAACCTTAAAGTTGGTTAGCCAACTTTCATTTTGTTCTAGGATTTTTCTTTTTCATAAAAACTTAAAGAGCAAGGAAGGAATATGCATTTAAGTGGGTGAACCATGTTTCCCTTTAAATTTATAGTGGATATGATGCTTCTTTATTGACACATTATATAATAGTGCTAATTATTTAAGTACTTGGAAAATTAGCAGTGATAAAATCCTAATTTTATGTTCTAATGCAAGGCCATGATTTGGTAATATAAATACCTCAACCCTCATTGAAAAGGAATAGTGCCTAGGTCGTGGAGAATTATTGAATACTTGACTACACTAATCATGTAATTAATATTTAAACCAAAGTACTAAGGTGGCATCCACATATGGGATTGATTTGAGTAATGCTTATTCCATTTTTTTTTTTGAATCCTAAATTGAATTATCTTAATATACATGAATTAACCATTGAAAATAGACTTATATATTTAAGGGTACTCACTTATAGGTACCATAAAATATGTTTTAAAATAGAAAATTTTAATAGTTTAGATGTATGAACAATATTCATGCCCCATAATATCATGTTATTGGATAAATATGATATATAATGTTATGCATATATATTCTATTTTGTCTAAAATTTGAAAACATTTAACTCATGTTCATATAAAATAAGTGCATATGTATGGCCTATGCCCACAAATGCATATGAAGTTTTTAATAGTTGAAAAATTTTAAGTTATGGTATTGTAAAAAATTTCATATGCATGGCATATTTTATTAAAAAATTACAATATTTAAATACTCTCCCCATACCTAAACAATTCTAATATTGAACCACTCTAAAATATCTAAATTATTCAAAATGTGCCAAAATCTCAATTTCCATCACATAGATGCTTAAATATCTATGACAAGCCCACTAATATGCCTCTATTTTGAGGTGAGAGATGTAGCTTTTGAGTCATTCATCTCAAAACAAGAGACTTAACCATATCATTTTATGTAAAAATATGTAATCATATAGAATCATGTCAACATGTCAATAATATGTTATCATAGTAAGGAATATGTCATCAATGCATATATGAGACATGTAATGTAAGGCATACATGTGTTATGCCAAGATAAATATAAATATTAGTCACATAATAGTAATCAAAATTCATAATCGCACTGGATAAGACTACACATTAAAGGTGCATGATGTGAATCATGGAAACAAAGATAAGAACAAAAAATGTGTGATATGGATCACAACACCACAAACTCAATAGTATTATCAAATAATCTTAGGTTTATATGTTCATATTAATATAATTTCATGGACATGACACACACAATATCACTCAATATCACACATAAGGCTAAGGACCACATACAATGGAAAATATAATGTCGTACATACAAGGAAAAAGGTTGAAAATCATGGATAGTAAAATGTCCCACACATAAGGCCAAGGGATGTAAAAAATGGAATTTAAAATGTCACACACATAAGGCCAAAGGTGAAAAATAATGGAGAGTAAATTTTCACACACATAAGGCTAAGGGCCAAAAATAATGGAAAATAAAATATCACACACACAAGGCCAAGGGACTCAAAAATAAATAAGAGATTATTATCCTATCATGAATAATAAATAACAATAACGAATCATAAAACAAGTAAACTAGTGTACACAATCAAAGTATGTAAATGTTAGAAGAAATTAAAGTATAATATCCATGAATTATATCACTTTAAATAATATGAGTACCTTAAATATATTTTTAAGAAAGAAATTCATCTTGACATGTTATAAATTCATAGAAATATATATCTTGTATCAATTTGACATAAAGGATAAGATGCCTCTAGAATTCACATGGACCCTAGTTGTAGGAATCTCTTGCATCTATGTATTTATATATCATGTGTGACATGTATGTATTACATCTCAATCATAAATTCTATGAGATACACTTGTATTAAATATGACATGTAATCTAACAAACATGTGATAAATAACATAAATCAATAATGGAAACTAGAAAACATGTCATGCTTAGGTCCTAATTTTATTTTCTAGAATGTTTTGATCTTTTTTATTTTTTTGATATATTTTATATATTAAAATACATCCATAGAGGCAAACAAGACTAAGTATGAAGGATTCAATAATAAAACAATGGGAGAGAATCTAGACAATAAAAAGGAAAAGGCCAAGTGAAAAGGATTTATGCCAATATAATAATAAATAACATTGAAAATGTAAAAAATAATGCATAAAATAAGCATATTACCTCAAAATGAACCAAGCCACAAAATTTGATATGTAAGTTCTGAAGTGGGAAATTGAATTAACAAA
>JARHVA010003330.1:0-135000 GCA_037957365.1 Torreya grandis | reverse complement strand
ACTCACACCTATAATCTATAATCAAAAATTCCTAAACTAAGAGGATGAGTCAAAGAATTATCATTATCATAATTAAATAAAATTCCCTTTATTTAATAATTATTTTGATGGAAAATTTTAGCTTATTACTATCTAGACTCTAAAACAAGCTATTCATGTGTTATGTAAATAATGTTCCTGCATCTAACTACCCAGCTAACAATTTTCATGAGCTCCTACTCATTATTTTTATTCAATATTCTAGTACTTATTTAGTGGTTTTTATTCTACATGAATCCATCATGTGTCATTAGATCTAAAGGAAAGACTCTTCACATTGTGTATACTATTACTATGCTTACAAGAGCAAAGTACATAAAAAGAGATACACAATTAGTGTGAGTTACACATGTGTCCACTAATTACACTGTAATTTTGTATCCATTTTCTACTCCCAAAAAGTCATGAAAAAGTTGTAATGAGTTAATGAGACACCCCATTCACACCTTAATGTGGGACCATCTAGGAAATCAATAAATATTTTATCATCAAAAAATATATGTTTTGTGTTTGTGTGGGTCCAATAGTTAGCATCAACTCATACGGAATTAGTCACCCTCTAGCACGAAGACCATGGAAGGAAGAATGAGTTGTTTCAACCCATATGACATGGTGTTCTCTATCTCATGATAAAACTTCTAGTTCATTTAGATTTGTGCTAAATATTGGTTACATAACTAGCACTCTATAAGAAGTGGTGATTTCTTTGATGGAAGTTAACTATAATAGTTAATGGCCCATAAACATTCAATTTATCATTTGGATCATTTTCAAGGTAGATGGGAATCCCAAATGTCACAACACAAGATAAAAAAAGTGAAGGAAATGATTTGGAAAAGGCGGAACAAAGAGGAGAATAAATTCCAAGTGAGATTGAATAATAGGGAACTAAAAAGAGCAAAGAGTTATGCCTAATATAGTGAAGCCACTATGTGTGTGAGCATTCCTCTATTATGATGTAGTCTTAAGAGAGAATGAGAGTTTTGTGTGTATTTAAATAAAGATAAATAAAGTGTTAAGTTTGGTTTCATTCTCAAGTATATGTGTGTGTTTTGAGTGGTAGGCTACAAGGAACATGTTTTCCTTCATTACATCCCCAATCCTTGACTACATCAATCGATATCAGAGCAAGGTGACAACTCTAGGATAACTGAGAGTGTATTTGTCCTCCATAGAGTGTATGAGTGATCCTATAAATAATTGAGTGTTTTACATTTTATGTCATTAGGTAGAGAACAAAGTGATTAAAGAGTGGTTTAGAGGAGGGCTTTGGCACATAAGTGAGTCCCACTTGGCGGCTAAGTGCATCCAAACCCAAAAAAAAAATTGGGGTTTAAACAAACCCCTTTCGTTCGAACCACCACATGTACTTTTTGAAGGGGGTCAAATGTTTATTTTGTCATTTGATTAATTTGAATGATATTTGGGGGGCTGAACCCCCTTTGTTCAAACCGCATGTGGCATCAAATCCTCACCCATTGAAGTGGAAAGCTAATATTGGTCTAAAATTACCACTTTGGATGTTACTTATTAGGACAAAAAAATAAAATAAAAACATGTGTATTTACATATAAATAGGTATTTTTATGAGGTTTCTAATAATATGATTTTTTTTAAATTTTAATAATGTTTAATATTTATTTATTAAAATATACTTATTTATAAAATAAAGTACCATATGTTTGAGGCACCGGGAAAAAATATGAGACTATGGCCAATTTTGTTTTAGAAATATCAATGCACTCGACTTTAATGTCCTTGTTCTAATGGTGAAAAAATTAGTTTATTTCAACATATACATAAAAAATATTGCGAGGAGAAGACACAAGCATTGATATTCCTTGCCTTGATCATTAAAAAATTAATAATAAATTATTTTTAATTAAAAAATATTAAAAAATAATCTTGCACTACGTCCATGTTTCTAAGAACTCTTTGAAAAAAATATTGAGAAAATATTATGTTTTGAGAAAATTATGAGGAGCAGAAATTAAGTACTCAATAAAACATTTTTTACACGAAACATACACACTATATATTTAGGTATTAAAAAATCTATTTTTTATTTTTTCAAAAAAATAATAAATGTAATCTACACTTAAAATGAAACATTTCATTAGTTTACACCATTTTCACATTTTATATGGTTAAGTCACTATTGTCTATACAAATTGAGAAATGTTCACATTTTCATTTTTTGTTGGCCCCTTTATACCAAAAAGTGGGACACAGTATTATGCTTCAACCCAGGAGTGTGGAGCCTACATAGGTTTACAAAAAAGCTATTTCAGTAGCAGGTTGAAGTTGAAATAGGGTCCAAATATTTCCTCTAAGAGGGGTAGGAACAACTGGAATAGTGGCTACC
This sequence comes from Torreya grandis, assembly GCA_037957365.1. NCBI lineage: Eukaryota > Viridiplantae > Streptophyta > Pinopsida > Cupressales > Taxaceae > Torreya > Torreya grandis. The sequence continues at coordinate 132,596 of JARHVA010003330.1, read as the reverse complement.
AATATGGTAGGAAGGTTGGATGAGATTGTAAAGATGTTGAGGGTTATGTAAACAATATTATTTTTCGTTGAAGATGACAAAATAAGGGGATTCATCTCAAGAGATGATGTGAGTGATCTAGAAAATGAAGAGTTAGGAGTAAAATATGTGGGAGTATCACCTCAATACTTAGATGAAGGAGGTGATAGGAATTTTAGATCCATTTCAAAGATTTGGAGACGACCCAAGATGAAAGTTTCAAGCATTTCAAAAACTTTAAATCTTTAGGAGTTGATTAATTGGCTTAATGATATGGATTATTTCAAAATTGATGAAGTGGATTACTGAAGGAAGGTGAAGATGGCTTATACCAAGTCAAAAGGTCATGCAAACCTATGGTGGAAGGAGCTACAAATGGAGAGGAATAGATACAGTAAGGATAAGATTACCTATTAGGAGAGGATGGTTACAAAGATGAAAGGTAAATTTATGCTAAGGGATTACCAATTGGATATATTGATGAGGTTACAAAACTTGAAGAAAAAGGAGCTGAGTATGAAGTACTACATGGAAGAGTTCTACAAGATTACAATCTAGGTTGGTCATAATGAGATGAACCCAGATAAGGTAGCAAGATGCATCAATAGGCTTCAAATGAATACTTAAGATGATCTCAGCTTATTGAGGATGTATACAATGGAAGAAGCATACCAATATGCTTTAAGAGTGAAGATAAGTTTTCTAAGTGGAAAAAAGTGTAGAAAGATGAAGAGGGAGGTTTAATAGTTGTAAAGGATAACTATCCAATGAAAGCAATCAATAGTGGAATGATAAATGAGATAGCATGTCTCAAATGCCAAATCAACAAGCAAGGGGAGGAGCTACCTCTAAAAGTTGAAAGGGAAACTATGGATGAAGAAGATGAATAGCATTCCATAGAATGTGTTTCGGATGTGGTGATTTTGGTTGTCACGCTTTTAAACTCCCTCATGATCAATATGATGGTGAAGAGAGATATAATGAATGTAGTGTGTGAGTTACACAAGTGGAAGTGAAATTAATAGCAACACCCAAGCACACAATAGAACTAGAGCAAGGATTTTTTTTAGCATGCAAAAGAGTCTCGAAGGTTGAGATGAAAGTGATGAGGGGTACCAAAGGAGACACGTTTTTTAGATCTGATTTGAGCTAAAAGGTAAGTGTTACAATGTTGTGGTTGATAGTGGAAGTTGAGGGAATTTAGTATCCATTAAGATTGTTCACAACCTGATTTTGGCATGTACATCAACCTAAGGCCATATAGAGTGTGTTGTTTGTTCAAGGAGAATACAAATATTATGAGTGAGTGTTGTGAATTATAAATGTAGATTGGTAGATATCGCGATAATATTTAGTGTGATGTCTTAACCATGGATGCATGCCATGTTTTATTAGGGAGACTATGGAAATTCGACATGGATATGTTGTATGGTGGGAGAGCAAACCCTGTGAATCTCTTGAAGGGAAAAAAATAAGGATGAACACAAGAATCAATTTTTGAGGCATGTTGATGAGTATGTTTTGCTAGGGAAAGTGATAGGTGTTTCTCTCTTATCCAGAGTAGAGGCAAACGAGGTCAAAGAGTCATCTACAACAGTTGAAAGGATGATGGAATGATCAAGATTGTCATCAATCCATATATGTATAATAAAGAAGAGGAAGGAAGTGCTTAGATATGAAAGGGGATATCAACCCAATGGTAGTGGGGTTTGGGATGAGATAGTGTGCAATGTGTTTGGTAGAGAATGATGGTTTTCAATTCAAATAAATGTCGACAAAATATGGTGTTGCATTAAATGTGGAAGGGCATGCCATGGCTTAACTTATGAAGCCAAAATGGTTTCTTCTACCACCTAGCCCAAATTTGTGAGAACTATGGTCACAAACTCTTGCCTCAGGGGTCTGATGTAGGATGATCTGAGTAATCAAGCAATTTCGTGTCATACAAAAAGATATCTTTTGTGTTTGTGCATTCTCAACATTTGACATCAACCCACATAGACTCAGTCACCCTTCAATAGGCTCTTGAAAGGAAGAATGAGTAGTTTCAGGCCATGAGACAAAGTACAAAACTGTAGGTTAATGCAAGTCTATGTTAAATGGTAATTTCAAAAACACCATAGGAATTTCACTCGTGATAATTAACCACGCCTAGTAATGACACATAAACATTCAAGTGTTCATTTGGAGTGTTTTTTAGGTGGATGGGGATCACAAGAATCACATCACAAGACACAAAAGAAGAGAAGAGGCTTTGGAGTAGAGAAATGGAAAGGGAAAGGAACTTTCAAATATAAGATAATAAAAAATTAAGAAGTGTAAAGAGTTATGTCCAATCTAATGAAGGGATTATATGTAAATATTGTTTTATTATATTTTAATCATAAGAAAAAATATTAATATTATGTACACTTCAATTAAAAAAAACCAATAAAATTTATAAAATTTGATTTCAATCTCAATAAAAATTATGAAGTTTGATTTCAATATGATTTCTATATATATAGAGTGTGATACGTTATAAGGAACAAATTATCTTTCGTTGAAACAAATGTGTTAAAAGAATGATTAAAAAAACTAGTGGGATATTTACTTTTGAGTTGTACGTATGGTGTTTTGCGGAGATTCTCATCAAGGTGGAACTAAGAAGACTCTTCGAGAGAAAAATATAAATGTTTTTCACATCTTGCCCGTCGCCTATCTTGAAACGGACATTCACCAACGACGTCTCAGCGACTCGTCCAACGTTTAATTATTGATGGTTTGAAGTGTAAACCCCACATCAGAAAACATCATTTTTGAGGTATTCAATTCGGGTTTGGAGAAATTAGGGTTTTGCGTCGGATAGCGGGAAATATGTGGCAGACAATGTCACCATCCGGGTGGAGCCAGCGCCCACGTGACGCCACCATCCACAAGAATACCTATCGCGTGGCGGCCAATTGAAATCCGCTTCCCACGTGGGTTTTGAATTGGATTGATAATAGATTGCATTTCATTACAGCCCTTCACATTATTCCTGTTCTACATAGGAGGCAGACCATTACCATCGTTTTCGTACAGATTTCGCCTTTCTATCAGTTTAATGAAGGGACAAAAAATTTCATTGATAGGGGTTGCATTGCATTGCAGTGCAGCAGATTGAAGTTTTGCTTTCGAGTGGACATTATTAAAATGGCGGTGCCTGCAGATGATTCCTCTTCTTCATCATCTTCATATATTGTTATGGTAAGGATCATGACGACTCATTTATGATTATTGCTTCCGATAATGGAGATGTTAGGGTTTTGGTTAAACTGGTCAATAAAACCTATTAAAGTTTGTGTTTGATTTGATGAACAAATCTATCTAAACATAAACTTCTCCCAAATGATGGGTCTCGTAGGATTTAAAAATTTATATGCAGTCTTATCCATAAAATTTTTAAACATTATATGACTCTCTTGATCTAATTGACTGCAAACATATTTCTGTAGATCCAGCATTTGATCGAGAAGTGTTTGCTGTTCAACATGGATCAACAAGAATGTGCTGATGCACTTTCTAAGCACGCCAATATTTCACCCACAATAACAATTACAGGTATTTCAGAACTTACAGTTTGAAATTCCATGAATTTTTCTCTTTTCAGGGATTAGGAACTATGTACTACTTTTGGAATTCAATGAATTTTTCGTTCCTTAATTTAATCCTCTATTGAATTTATTTTATCTTGTTTGTTTGCAGTATGGAACGAATTGGAAAAGGAGAACAAGGAATTCTTCTCGAGGTATATGCAAAACAGAAGAGAAAATCGAAGGCAGGAACTGAAGCAGATGTTAGATGATGTAAAATCTAGATTTCAACAGCAAAGCCTTTAAAGACTTGTTTCAAGATTCTGCTATTTAAAATGTACAAAAGCAGTTTAGTGCGAATCATAGTTTTGTCCCAGGAAAAAAAGTGGATCTTATGTGGCTTAACCGTCTCTATTTTAATAAACAGAAATATTTTATTTTATTCTGATTCCATTGCTCGTAGATCACCAAACATGACTAAACACAGTAAAAATTTAGAGCACAGTTATCAATCAAGAAGCTGTAAATATAATTTTTATGCCAGCTTGTTGAAATCGGAAGGTACCTTTGTTTTGAACCAAACAAATCATATCGAACACCCTTTTTCATTCTCTCTTTATTGTATTCTTATAATACAGCTAACCTATTCTTAATCGGGTAGAAACTTTCCTTTCTGCAATTTAATTGGTTTTCTATTTGGGTAGAAACTTTCTTTTTCTCCAATTTAATGGTTTGTTTTTAAGGAAGACGATTGATTAGAATGTAGTACATTACTTTTTAGTGCTTTTTTTTCCATCATTTATTTAGTGTGGTAATGATATAAGAAAAAAGTGTTCTTTTAAGATTTATGATGTCAGGCGTCTTGTTTAAGATTTACAAGACCATTTCATATTTTAAATAAGAGGGTTTGAATTTTTAATTTTTCTTTTAAAAATATAATTTATTCACTAACAAATTAAGTATATTATTTTTAAATAGAAAAGACTGTAAAAGAAAATATTAAAAATTATTTAAGTTAACTTTAACTTTAATTAAATTATCTATCCATTTTTTAAACTTATTCACTTATTTATACTAATTTACATTTTATGTAATCTCTTTATGTTGTTTTTAGATAATTAATAGTTTTGATAGAAATCATTTTAAATATATTCTTAAATGTATTTGATGTTCTATAAATTTTGAGTCCTATTTTTTAACTCATAATTTTGTTGGTGTTTATTTATATATTTTTAAAACTCATTTTATCTAAATAACGTTATTTAATCTTATTTTTAGATGACTAAAAATTTGTTTTAATACGAATTATATTAAATACACTTTTCATATATTTGGAGTTTCATAATATATAAGTCATATCTTATTATATTAAATATACATTTAGACTTTAAAAAAGTGAACCTAAGATTACATCTATGTAATTTACATCTTTTTAATAATTGAGATTAATGTGTTAAAGTAATAATTTTTACATTGTAGTATCATTTTATCTTTTTATCTTTCCATGTTTTATTATTGAATTGTATTATGGATACTTTGATTAAATAATAAGGATTGTTAATTTAGTAGAGTAATTATGAACCTTGTCTCAACAATCTTGATCAATCTTGTCTCTCCATGTTTTATTATTGAATTGTATTATGGATGCTTTGATTAAATAATAAAGATTGCTAATTTAGTAGAGTAATTATGGACCTTGTCTCAACAATCTTGATCAATCTTGTACCATCCAAAAGTGGTAGTGACTAGTTTCATACCATCTGATAATGGTTTGACTCTTATAAATGTAGTCAACATAGTTTGAAAAATCATTATGTAGATCCTTAGAGTTGAAAACTTAATTAAAACTTTTACGAGTGACATATTTTTATAAACTTCTCTCCAGTAATAAAAATGATGTATGTAGATGTCAGCGTTCATTCTACTTAGCTTGAGTTTAAGTCCACATTAAGAAGACAAAATTTATAGTTTTGGGTGAGGGTCTGTCTCAGTCAGTCCCCATTCTCCCCTTTAAAATATGTTTATTTTGGTGCTCATAACTCATGTATGTCATCAATTAAATGTGTATATATAAACATGGGTTCATAAATAAAGCTATATTCTCTTTCAATAATGTAATTTTATTTTGGTCAAAGTATGCAACCACAAGCTTTAGAATTTAGAAAATAGAATGAAATAGAGTGTGTGATAAATATATCTCTTGACAATATCTAATTATGAGGATACATGATTGATTAGGAACTTAGGGTACATGTGTATATTTAGGTATCTTTAAATTCAGAATTGGATACAATCATGTGTAGTTTGACCATAGAAAGTTGTGAAATATGAAAATCAATGTATAGGAAAACATGGTATAATGGCACAAAGGACCCACAAACCACTTCACCACTTTTGTATCATACAATATAGGTCAAGACAGCAAAAACCTGAAACATAGACATAAATGAATTATAGAGCACTTAGTTGGTGCTCAAGGCAAACACATGATAGATCATGAAGGTTTTAATGGGAAATAATGAAAGACTATAAAGCAATGAATGTGAATTGAAAGTACACTAATAAGATCCTAATGAAATCCAATGATCTAAATACATGAAAAAAATGACAAAAGAATGGTATCCGCATGACTGATACCAAAACTAGGTGCCTACACCACTTTCTTTTATCTCTTACGTCTTTATCTCTCTTCCTCCTTTCCTTGTCTATGTTTGTAGTGGTTTCACCCAAAAATTTATAGTGTAATTTTATGGAAATGTACCACTTTATGGGGTGTGTCATGTGGGTCCATTTAGTGCATTCATGTTCCATGTTCTTGATTTTTTAGGTTTTCACCCATTTTGCATTGTCTTGCACACCATTAATGTCTTAATTGGAATTCAAGAAATTTATAAATACACAAGTGATATAAATATGGATCCATTATACTAGTCATGTATATTAAATGTTTCACTATACCAAATTGTATAATTCATTCATGCTTTTAAGACACTTATATAGGAAATTTAATGTATAAAACATCAATTCTAATATGATATAATGGTAGAGTCAGAGTGAGGGTGATCCATACATCTCCATGATGATGAAATACGGTTGTTTCAATGCTAAAAATAAGGGGTTTTATTAATATAATAGAATTGTCATTATTTATAGGGTGGCAATTGCATAACTATCAATGATTGCAAGTGATGATTACATAATTACCCTAGTGGTTTTTCCACCATATAGAAATACCATATTTGAACAGTTTCAAACATTTATTATTCCCATTGTCAATTCATTTAAACTTCTTGGCAGAATCCAAAGATGAGAGAGCACAAATACAAGTCATGTGCAAGATAAAAGACATCACAAGAGTCATGGAATTGGATACACATTGTAAATTAGCAAGATTAGGTCTTGGCTTAGGTTATCTTTAATTGTTCTTAGTTTTTTACTGCTTGTTTCATTGTTGGAACATTTTGAGAAGTGATTGTAATGTGTAAAGAAAACATTTGTGCAAGTTTTAAAAAATAAGTATTGAAGCCATGTTTATGAAGGCCAAGTTTTGGAAGTATATTGTGCATTTTATAAATTACATAGTGGAAAGGGGAGTGCAATGCCCATCTAAGTGGATTTTTTACCATTTTGGTTTTCTCGAGGATAAATCCTTGTGCTATTATGTGTTTCTACTATCTTTTCTTTTGATTTATGATTTAGTATGTTATATTTTTATTTAAAAAAATCCTATAATACTAGATTATTCAAGCACTTATTGAGATATGAGTAAATGATCCATTTTAGATTTAAGTTGTTCAAATACCTAGTTTATGGATCAAATTGGTATAATAGCTAGTTAAAATTAGTCTTTAGTGTGGTTTTTGTATTATTTTTACCTTGCAAGTATATTCCTATCACTAGAGAAAGTAGTGCTAAAGGCCAAGATATCCTAGTTCCCAAAGAACCCATGTTCAAAAGAAATGAAAGAAACAAGTCATAATTATGGCCTATAATGATGAAGAAGAAGTCTATGTATTTGAAGAGCTGTAGAGTGAATTTTTGAGTAATATGGATTTGAGATCATGTAATTAATCTAAATATACTCAAAACATCAAACTATCTAGGTAAGATCATGAGCCATTAGAATCAAATGTAAATTGATGAATATACAATTCAAACCATCATTTTAATCCTAAAGCTAAGTGCTTCAAACCAAGATTAAATGGATAAAAGACAAGAGGATTGGATTAGATTACTTTAGACTAAGATTTTTGATATTATTATTGTTTGATCAAGGATGCTAATGGTGGATTCAAGGATTCATTTGGCATGGAGATGTTATGGATTTCTTTATTGGTTTCCATGAAGGAGTGGAGTTATTTATATAGAATATAGAGGGAAGAATCAATGGTTAGAATTCAAAGTTAGATTGTGGATATCTATGGAGGAGGATTATCTAAGGAAATTTAAATTTTTTGGAGGGTTCCAGAGGATATAAGGTTCTAGAGGTAGAAACCTATAGAATTTCTTTGGGAGGGTTAACCATGATTAAGGATAGATTAGATAAGTGATTAGGAGATTAAAGAGAATCTAGGGAGTAGGCTTGTAGGAAAGCCTAGGAATAGGTAGGTGTGTGAGCTTTGGGGATTTAAAATTCTCAAATAATGAATAAGATAGATTATAATAGGAAATTAATGAAGAAGTGGAATAGGACTAAGGTTAGTAAATGAGGAGGAATGAAGGGGGATGTTAGATAAATGATTAGGGTTAGGGTGATATTAGGATTGAATTAAAAGGGATAAGTAATATTAGACATAATAGGTGAAATTAGTGTCAACTACGTGACATTAAACAAAGTGAGAAAATTTAGGTGTGTACATTTTGCCCCTCTTTGAAAGGCATTATGAGTGAATGAAGTGTAAGGAGTAATGGTCTTTCAAAGAAAAGAATTTCATGGATGAATGTTAGTAAATTATGTTAGTGGATATGATGCCCCCTTGAGGGCACATGTGAGGAAGAATGAGATGGATGGTCACTCGAAATAAGAAACAATGGGTGAGATGTGATGGATAGACAAGGGTATGGGATGCTAGATGTGAGATAGATGATGAAGAAGATGAATTTGACTTAAAAAATGAGCTATAAATTGATGATGCTCCTGACATAGACATATGCATAGGGAGTAAAGGTGATTATGTCATGTTGTCGACACATATCAATGAGAATCAACCATAACATGATGATGATAATATTAAAATTCCATAACCTTTTGACATATCCCAAGCAAGGATGCATGCAAGGGAGAGCTTTATGCCAGGGTAAGATGATGATTTGATAAGATTAATGATGGGTGTAGCTCAAAATTAAATTTAAGATATATGATGAAGGAGATGAAAATGAATAATTATGTGATTGAGTGACTAAAAGACTATATTGCATAAACTCAATGAGTGATAATATGATGATAAAGTTATGGTTCATGTCATACCCCAATCTAAGGAAGAAACTGTAAACTATAAATCATTAATTAACCAATTAATGTTAATGGATAAAATATGGAAAAAAATAAAAATGTGGTGACTTTTTGAGCCCAATCAATAGATATGGGTGATTGAAAAAAAATTTCAAGAGATGATTGTGGGAATGGTGATTGATCAATAGATTGATTAAATAATAATTGATATCATATCCCAGAGATTGGATTGATACAATTCTGGGGGATGATGATGAATGATGAGGAAAGAGGTGAGAGTCACCGAGCTATCCTTGGGCTCTAAAAAGTGGCCAAGTGTTGCCTACATAGTCTTAGGAGACCTTAGGCTAATGTAGTTTTGAATCAAGGATAAGTGGCAATGATTGATTAGAAGGTAATGATGATGAGGATGATGATTAGTGATTAAAGGATGATGTTAGTGATTAAAGGATATGTCTTAGATGATGAGATGAGGATAAAAGATTTGATGTTAGTCAGATGGGTCAAGAAGATTGGATTAGTGATGGCAAATAAGGATGATTAGACAATTAGAGAAATGATGAAGGTGTAGATGATCAAGCCATCAAAGCTTTCATAAGGATCATCATAGTCTAATCAATCTGATAAATAGAGCATGTTGAATTATTCCCCATGATATAAGTATGACCAAGAGGACATTATGCTAAAGTGCATGGGCAAATAGTGAACTCTACATCATTAAGGGAACTTATAAGTAACATTGTGGCTCTGGTGACCTCATAACATCCTTGTTCATCACCCAATAGATAAAAAAGAGACATGATGTAACACAGACTCAAAAGAAAAGGACAAGAAAATATTTAAATGATAAAATACATGCAACCAAGCCAAATAGAACAAAAAAATAATACTCACAAGTATCTACATACAATGTCGTGTTGCCTTGTCGAATGACCTAGATTTAGGTGATGAGAGGGACTAGGATAGGCATGATGTGATTGTGAACCTAGGGTAGACTTGGGTAGACTAATGATGATGATTAGGATTAGGACATAGGTAAGGATATGAATGTGGAGATAGATTTTGGACTTTGATGAGGATAGGGAATTAGATAATAATATGGATTTGGACTAGATGAGGGAAAAGGAGTAGGATAAGGCTACTGTAAGACAATAGGACAAACTGAATAGGATGATGAGATGATTAGGATGCAAGACAAGACCACATGATACAATGGCTAATAAATTAGGTGGGATAACTAGGATATGCAGGATATATGACAATAAAACATATGAAAAAGGAAACTTAGATTTTTTTTGGTATTTTTTGGATTTTATAGTTTTTAGGATTTTTGACATATATCAAATTTTAAGGATTTTTGGGATATGTATGTATACTATACAAATGGAGTTACTATCAAAGGGAATACCAAGCCTAGAAACTAAGATGAGGATGGATGGAATGATGAATGGGACAATAAAAAAGATGAGAGTGATGCAGAAAAGGGGATGAGGACCAAAGAAAAATGGACTAGGGATTGCTAATGACTACATCAATAAGGAACCAAATGTTTATTTTCTTGAGTGTTCATTAGAGAATATGCCAAGATCATTCCAAATCATTTCTCAAAACACCATCCTTGTCCTTACAAAGGTCAAGATAAGAAGGAATGAGAGACATAATAGGATGTGTGATATGGATAGAGGGATATGATACAGATGGGATTGACAAAGGATGGATGTGATGGCTAAAAATGATGGATTTTGCCCCCAAGTGTTAAGGTACAATGAAAACAATAGATTATTATACCATGACATTATAAATTGGTTTTCATCATGGTACTTGCCCAAGATGCTAGAAAATTGGTTTTCACCATTGGATGAATGATTTGCTATTTTATTTTTTACTTTATTTATTTTTTATTTATTTGGGGCATCTCAATTTTATTGGATGTGGGTATGAGATGCAGGGATGCTAACAGTTTTTGGATCTTCATCCAATACCTATTCTACAAATATATGATGCTAGGATCATGTCACTATTGTTGGATGTATCAATGTCTTAGTGGCCTTTATTGACTCTTGATTTAACATCCTTTAGACATTTTAACTAGGTGTCTTTGTAACCCCTATAAGGGATAATGCTACTTAAGGATTGGAGATATGGTATGGATGGGATTATGTCATGATTATGATGATGGGATATAGGATGTGGATGAGGGATTTGATCATGAGGGATGCTATGATGGGATGGGGAGAAGAAATGGGGTTTGACAATTGTATACACCATTGGATATGGTGAAGGGGATTCTTTAGATTGGTTCCATGAGATTAATAGATCTAAGACCTTTTGATTTATTGATTATTTAATGCAAACATTAAGAAGATGGTCATCCATATGATTATTACTTTTGAATTTATTTTGAATTGTTGATGGGATCTGATTTTGACTACCCCTTGGTGTCTGATTATGGGATTCACCAGAGGAGATTGATTTTTGACTAAATAAATGATTTTGATTTAGATGGACCCTTAGTACTTCTAAGATATCTATACTAAGGGATGATTCTTTGTGACTTGGCTGATTATAAGACTCATCTTAACTTTGATGAAGTAAATTTGGATCAGATTAGGATTGATTATTTGATAATATTAACTTATTATGGGCTTGGATCCTTGTATATTTGACACATGATATTGCATGCAGAGGGGTATCCAATGATACATGTTACTATTCACTCTCTTCATGGAATGGGATATAGGGATTATGGAGGTGAGATGGATGATTAATGTTGTGTGATACATTAAGGGGATAATGGGCAACAAAGTCCTCATAAAGGTCACTAGGATCCATAGCCTTAATGTTAGAGAATGTGTCCTTAGGAATCTCAAAGGATCACTAAGACTTTCTATATGACATGTGTCTAAGGTAGGATCATATCCCTTTTGACTATATTTGATAGATAAAGCTTGTAGGAGCTATTTTATGATTTTATCCTCCTAATCAGGGTCATAAGATGTGCCTAGGGACTGATTATCATCCATATTATGGGTATCTTTAAAAGAGAAAGAATTATCATCCTATAATACAATATATATGAGGGATGATGTTTTTGATGAGGAATATAATTTAGATAATGGTTTTTAATATCATCCTGATGTAGTTAAAACTTATATTGGATCTTATGCTAACTTTGGTGTACATGTTGTTATGCTGCCAGTAGAAGAGTGATTATTTGCAAGTGACCCCTTAACATGTGGGGTGATGGAGGAGGAATGTATTTAATGAAGATATGCACATGAAATATCTCATGAGATATGGGAGGATGTGGTGCATGGGAAATAGACTTGGTTTTTTATGGATGATTTGTCAAATATGGGATGACCATGGAAGAGGGGTGTGATGTTTTGAATTTAGCTTGGAAGGGGATGGACTTGATCATGATTGGGAATGGAATATGGTAAATCCTCTTCATGTTCACCTAGGGATATAGACTTATCTAGATCATCCTCAATTTCTATGTCACCATGGTTAATGAGGTCTTGAACATAGTCTTGGAAATCATGACATCAATTAATGGTGTACCCCCAAGTTTGGTACATAGTATTGATTATATTTATACCTATATGGCATTGGCTTTGTGCGATCAAGATGTCATATGGGTGGTTAAAACATAATTTTAGCAGTGACAAGTTGTTGGAAAAGGGATTCTAAGGACATAAGAAGGGGAGTATAAGGACCCACTTCACTTTGTGAATTAGATGTGGAAGCATTAGACTATATATCAGATGGTTTTTGATGTGAATAGGTGGATAGATTGGTATCAAATGAGGTGGCCAAGATAGGATTCCCTTTGCTAGTGTAAGAAGGGGTAGATGATTGGTTATGTCTAGTGGATGGAGGATTTGATTGTGGATGGGTAAGGACTAGGGGTAAGGTTAGTTGAATGGAGTTTGCCCACACATTTTCATTAATATACTTATTAAATAAGGAAATTTTTGGACTGGGAAGTTCATGACTAGGACTAAGAATAGTGGATGGTGGACAGAGTGGACTTGGGGGAAAATGTGAATAACAAGATGTGATTAAGATATGTGAGTGATGGGGTATGATCAATAATGGGATAAAACACAAGAGGATGATGATATAAGGATGTACAAAATGACATAATAATGAATAAAGGATTTATAGAATGATATGTGCAAAGAAGCTAGATAGGCATGTATAGGTTTAGGTGAAAGGCTGACTTGGTTCGCAAACAATGTCTAGAACAACACACACCCAAGCATGCAGACCACAATCCTAAAGTTAGTAAACTGATGGGTGTGTACCTTGATGACTGCACTATCTAGTGGTTTTGTGAGTGAGGTTTTAGGTTGGTGAACCATTATGGTATTGAATAAACCCTCTCAACCCCATCTACACATGACAATCACTTGAGAGATGATACTGACTTTGATAGTGGATCACCTGTTATGGCCAAAAGTTATTATGATAAGCTATATAGGCTCTCTAGGGGCATCTATGATATACATGAAGGTATAATGGGGACCAAGTCCATGTAGGATGTTGCCTAACCACTTTGTGTATTGAAGCCCAAAATGCCCCTCACTCTACAAAACCCTTTATGGGGAGTTATCCTTTAGTGCTTAATGACAACTCTCTTGATATTTATACTCCATCAGAACACAGAGTTTAGTCTAGTGCATGGTGATGAAATCCATGTCACTGACCCCTTGAAATAAAAGTGGGGAGGGTTTATTAGGGATTTTTGATCCTCAAAGAATCATCATAAGGATGCAAGGAGGAGAGAATACACAACTATATCCCTCAGGTGACAAACAAGTAGATGAAAAATAGATTAATTAAATTAGATGTGAGATTATGAAACACAAGATGAAATATAAAATTATTTAAATGAAAATGATTTGAAAAATGATTTCCAAAATGATTTAAATGAAAATGATGAAAATGTGGCCTACAAGAAAATGATTAGTAGTTTCAAGTGGCACTTTAAAGAGGTAACTTGCAAGATAGTGATTAGTAGTTTGATTGATAATCTTGAGGGGAAACCTACAAGACATAAAGTTAGAACAAAATATGACCTACAAAAATAAAATGTTAGCAAGAAAAAATAGCTTCTAGATTTACCCCTACAAGAAACAAGATGTTAGTCTAGTATGCCTTAATAAAACACCCTAAAAAAATTGTGATTTAGCTCTATACATTATTTGGGTGAGTGGGCCATGATGTGGGGTCAAGGAATGGAGCCCCTAATACCAAAGGAATTTGGGCCTTGCCAAAATCTTGAAATAACTCAAAATTCATTGAAAATGATTCTAAAATACACTCAAAAAGGACAAAATCAAATGTAAAAAATAGTGTAAAATCACAACTTCAGACTACAACATCACCACTATCAGTATAATATTTCAATTCATTAGTTATGATTTTTCCATAGGCAGTTAACCATGATGGTCAATCTACAAAATTATAACTATTTATATAATATCTTGACCACATGATTAGCAGTTTTATGAGAAAGTTTAGAACTTTAAAATTTTGATTTGTTGATCCAGATAGATGTTTAACTAATTATGATAGGTTAATCTAGATGCCTCAAAGTGCCTATGCATAGATGATGGCTTTAAATCTTATTTACAATGTATGAAATTTTATAAAGGATATCAAGACAAGATATTCAAAATGGACAACATCATGAACAATTGTAGAATAGAAAGAAAATGTTCAATTAGATTTTTGTCCTAAGTCTACCCTATAGAAATCAGAGATCACAAACTAATAGATGTAATTAATTATAAAATGACAAAATTAAAATATCACTAATGTAAATGCAATATTGCTATTCTCAAAGCAAAATCGTGACTTTACAATTATTGGTTTTGTGAAGGTCTATAGAATGGTTAAAGTCTATATGGTTTTTATTTTTAGATGATTTCTTTGCCTTATCCCTTTCCTGCTAACCCTACCAATTAATCAATCATAGAGAAAATTATTGACAATTGTCCATTGTCTTTTGAGATGGAGGTTTAATCTTGACATTTTCTATTTTGTAGGGGACTAGTAATCACACAATTTGGCATATAACACCTTTTATTTTATCAAGTGGTTTTAGAACTTCCAACATATATCCTTGCTAACCACATTTTATAAGGAAGTTTTACCTATGCAAATAATGAGAGTGGTGATATTGTGCTTTGAGGTTCTCTTGCTAGATTTCTAACCTGATTTCATTTTTCCATCTAGATCCTACACATAGATGGTAAAAACCTTTATTTGTAACACAAAATGTTCAATACAAGCACATAAGGGGTCAAAAAATGATAGTTAACAGATAAAGTAAATTATTTTATTCTAGACATAGGTCCCCTATTAAATCAAAATTATGGATGTAAAATTATGATTAATAGAGAAATAACATGATTCATGAAGTTGTGGTATTGCAAATGAATAATAACCTATCAAAAAAATACCATTAGTAGTTAACCCAATGGTTAGGACAAAATCATGACTAGGTAAGTGATATCATTATAAGCAGTGTAATGTTGCTACTTTCGAAGTAGGGACATTGCACAATAGTGTCAACCTACCCAAAATGAAGATCATTAGTGGTTAAAACTTGGTGGTTAGTGTAAAACCATAAATTTTGTGGCAAAACCATGACTGTAAATTTTTAAGTTACAGAGTGATGTCATAAATGTTACCTATGCATGCAAATTTTATCAAAATCCATAACTTCTCTTCCACTATTCAATCCTACAAGCTACCAAAAACACTTCTAGGATTCAAGAGAGTTAAATTGGGAGTGTTTTCCCACCATGGTTGCCAAAATATAGAGTGATTATTTTATCAATATGGATTTGAGATAATGCAATTAATCTAAATCTACTCAAAACATTAAACTACCTAGGTAAGATCTAGAGCCATTAGAATCAAATTCAAATACATGAATACAAAATTCAAACTAGCATTTTAATCCTAAAGTTAAGTGCTCCAAACCAAGATTAAATGGATAAAAGATAAGATGATTGGATTGATATTACCTTAGACTAAGATTTTGATATTATGATTGATTGATCAAGGATGTTGATGGTAGATTCAAGGATTTTTTTAGCATAAAGATGGTATGGTTTCCTCTATTGGTTTCCATGGAGGAGTGGAGTTGTTTATATAGAATATGGAGGGAAGAATCAATTGTTAGAGTTTAAAATTAGATTGTAGAGATCTATGGTGGAGGATTATCTAAGGACAGAGGGTTCTACAAGATAGAAGGTTCTAGAGGTAAAAACCTCTAGAATATCTTTAGAAAGGTTAAGTAGGATTAAGGATAAATTAGATAGGTAATTCGGAGATTCTAGAGAATCTATAGGGGTAGGTTTTTAGGAAAGCCTAGGAATAAGTAGGTAGGTGAGCTTTGGGAATTCAAAATTCCCAAATAATGAATAAGATAGATTAGGATAGGATTAAGAGATGATTAAAGGAATTAATGAAGTGGGATAGGACTAAGGTTAATAAATGAATAGGAATAAAGGGGATGTTAGATAAATGATTAGGGTTTGGGTCTTATTAGGATGAAATTAGAGGGGATAAGTAATATTAGACATAAAAAATAAAATTACTATTGACTAAGTGACATTAAATGAAGTGAGCAAATTTAGGTGCATACAAGAGTGATTCCACAAGTTTTAAGAAGGACCTTGACCAGATTGAGTCCAACATAGGGATTCTCATTGATAATCTTTGTGTTTTTATGGATGTGCTGAAATCAAGTAAGGAGGATGCTATAGACCCTAAGAAAGTGGAATAATAACCCCATGTTAGTGAAAATGCACCTATATTCAAGGCTAAGGTAAATAAAGAGATTCAACCATATGATAGAGATGTGAATGCATAGAGGCTATATAGATAATTGGACATCCCAAATTAAGGTATATTTTAGTTTAAATCAAATTAATGAGATCTAATTTTTTTCAAGCTTAAAACTAACCAATCATGCTTTAACTTGATTTGAATTATTTGTACATTCCTTGGTGTTAAAAAGATTCATCCACTTACTAAGTGGGATGATTTTAAGATGATAATAAATAAATAATTATATCATATTTATTGTGAGGAAGAGAGGTCCATTTATTAGTAATATCTTAGGAAAAATCAAGGCCAAAGTGCACAGGAGCACACAACTGAGTTTTGCAAGAATGTTGTCCAAATGGGAAAAGATATAGTAGATTGTGAAATTTTGATGAAGAATGTTGGTGGACTCCATATCCATTTGAGGAGACCTATCCTCTTGTCCAAACATATTGTTGTAGATGAGGATTGTTCCCAAGCTCACTACTTAGAGATGGACAATAATATGGTTTTGTCCACTCTCAAAGCAGTTCAAATCAACTAGAAGGGTCTAAACAAAAGGGTAAATGTAAAAACAAAGGTAATAATAATGTTAATTCAATTTATAAAAGGAATAATAAAAATATTTTTTTGAATTATGATGTTATTAGTAATTATAAGGATCAATGTTAGAAGCTCCACTTAGAATAACATATATTCAAGAATAACAATAAGAATAAGGCTATGCCTTCTCTAAGGTGAGAAAATTCACTACAACTCCATTGTGTATTATACATTTTTTTGCACCTCCATCAATAGAGAATAATGTTTGGGTAGTAGCAGTTCTCAATAGAGTGATCTTTCTTAGCTTTTCCATATCAAAATTGAAATGAAGAAAATAGAAGTGGGTACTCTTTTTAATAGGTTTTCACAATAAAAAGTAAACAGTTAGTATACAAATTGAATATAAACACTTAAAATCATTCAATCCCATATGATTTAGTTTGGGTGAAGATTGGTGTAGACATCAAGGTGACCAAGCAATGAAAATTTAAGTTTGGTATTAATGCACATTTCATTGATAAAGCTATAGTGGATGTTGTGCCTCTTAATGTGTGTGGTGTAGTGTTTGGTATCCCTTAATTGTATATTTAGGATGATATTTTGATTATAAGATCCAACCAACACCATTTATTGAGGGATGGGAATATATACACCATTTCAATGCACACAACTGATTCAAAAATCTCTTTTGTAAATGCCTCTAAAGCTAGGAAGCTTAATAACACTAGTGGGAAGTTTTCTTTGATTATTTTAAGATATATTCAAGGTGAATAAGTGTTTTCACATAATAATTATTTCATAATTCTTAATATAAAGATCATAAGCATATGGGAGAGTTGGTGTAGTAGTTTAAGTAGGTTTTCGATGAGTATATGGGGTTTTGACTAGTCAGGCCTATTGAGAATGAAATTAATTTGATACATGACAATATACTTATGAATATTAGGTTATTTATGTAGTCATTTAATCATTATAATGAGATAAAAAGAAATTTAATCTTTTATTAATCAAGGTGTAATTTGTCTTAGTACATATCCACGTGGTTATCCTATTTCTTTAGTACTTAAGAAAGATGGTTCATGGAGAATGTGTATTGATTATATATAAATTAAGAATATAAATTTCCATAATAGTTACCTTGTTCCACATATTTTTGATATTATTGATCAAATTTATCTTGCTAAATATTTTCATAAGGTTGATTTTAAATGTGGGTATCACCAAGTGCAGGTTAAGGAAGAGAACATTTGGAAAAAAACATTCAAAATAAGGTAAGGGTTGTTGAGTGGTTAGGTATACCTTTTGAGCTATGAAATACAATGAATAACTTCATGTAGTTGTTGAATGAGGTAATGAAGCCATTTATTGATTCCTTTTTCATTATATATTTGGATGATATTATTTTTTTAACAAAAAATTCAATGAACATTTTGGTCATCTTAAACAATTTTTGAAATTTTTGAAGGAGAACAAGTTAATGTTTAATGAAAATAAATTTGAGTTTTCTCAACAATCACTTATCTGCTTGGGCATGTGGTTAAATATGGATATTTTAATAGTGATCCTAAAAATGTAAAGGCTATCTTGAAGTGGCCAAAGCCTACAATGTGACTAAAATAATGAGCTTTACTAGAGCAGTTCAATATTTGAGGAAATTCATCAATAAATTTTATTCTGTAGTCACACCTTTAAACACTATGGTGATAATACCTTTGTTTTAAGAAAGAAACAACATAAGTAATTTGATTGTTTTAAATAAAACTTTATCCATTCTCTAGTATTATCTTTTATTAACTTAAATTTTCCCTTTGAGGTGGAAATGGATGCTAATGATTATGTTATGGGGGTTGTCCTACTACAAGGAAGTAAGATGATGTGTTATCATTCAAAGTTATCTCATAGTTCAATTCAAAATTATTAAATTCATGATAACTAAATTTATGATCTTGTTCAAGTGGTAAAGAAATGGAAACATTATCTTATGTGTAAATAAACTATTGTTCATATGGATCACAAACCTCTCTAATATTTTCAATCTCAAAGTAAACTTAAGAAAGCTAGACACTATGAATGGATGAAGTTTTTTCAAAAATTATATTTGGTTATCAAATATAAGGAAGGTGTGATTAACTAACTATAGCTATTAAAATATTGACAAATAACAATCATGGCTCAACCCTTCAGTTTATTACCTTCTTGTAACATCATGAAATAAAGATTAGTTTCTATTATCATAAATCAAACAAATTAAAAAGTTGTTTAATCTAAGCATATGTCCTTGAAGGAGCTATCTAAGAAGGGAGTAAAAAAAATTTAGATATAACTTGATTTCACCCAAGAGACACTATGATCCAAGGATTTTTTTTAGTGGTGAATCTTTGTTAATCTATGAATATTCCATTTTTTAAAGTCGTCATTTGGTAATTTTAGTGGAGTGGCTGACATGTCATTATCACCTAAAATTTTGGGGTCAAAGTTTTTTTTGAGCACAAGTTTGCCTATATATGAAGATAAATTTCCTTATATAAATGCAATTTGTGAGTACCTCAAAAGTTAATCCAAGGTATTTTTCCACATACTACCGGGTGACTTTAAGAATTTTTTTGGTGGTTTGTCTTTCAATTCCTGTGAGGGCTTCAAGAATCAATAGTTTACATCAAAGTAGGCAACACTTGTTTTTAAAATATATATTTTTAATACTTTTTAACTATAATACCATTTAATGCTCTTCAAGTGCCCTATACAAGGATGGTTTGAATGTCGATAGACTGTTAGTGTCCATCCATAGTCTACAGCCATCCATCCATAGTTTGTAGGCATCCATCCATAGTTTGGGCTTATTCCCACAGTTATGGGCATCCACCCATAATCTATCGATGTCCATCCATAGTTTGTTGGCATTCATCTAGTATATGGGCATCCACCTATAGCCTCTTGGCATCCACCCATAACCTGATAGCATTCACCTGTAACCCACTAGCATTTACTCATAGTCATTCTATGGGTAGCCACCATCATTTTTTATTGTTATTATGAATCCTTATTCATCAGTCAAGAGTCTTTGTTTGTTGTCAATCATCTTCATTTTGTTGTTAATCCTCTTTCATCCATGACTCTATAGACTAGATAATATGGCATATGCTAAAAACATTAAGGCCTTCAAGAAATTTAAAAAATACAATAGCCTATTATCTTATTTTGGACAAACACCAAATAGAGGTACTATTTTCAATTAACTAATGGTTTTTATTCATTGGCTTGTGTTAAAGTTAAATACTAATTAAAATGTCTTGAAGCATTTTGTGTGTAGAATCCACTGATAACTCTTTTGAAGAATTGTCTCCATAGGTAGACATACCTGGGCATAAATTTAAAATGCCAAACAAAGGTACTAACTTGTAGAATACCATTTTTTTAATTAATTAAATATTCTTTTCAAGATTCAATAATAATGATAAGCTCTACAATAATATTGCATGCAGAACCCATTGATATCACTGAATTGGAAAGACTTGTGAATGAAACACCAAACATAGGTACTATATTATAAATATTATTAGATTTCATTGATTTTTATTTATTTGTTCTTTAGTATTGGCATTTATTAAAAATTAATGTCATATTTTTTTTTTGCATGTAGAATTCAATGATAAAACTATTGAAGAAATATATAATGCTTTTGAATATATACTTTCCATGAAAAAAGCCACTCAAAAAGCAATAAGCAAACATAAATATGAAATCAATACTATTGGTTTTGATGATGAGTTCACAACACTAAATGAGAGATCTACTCACTCAACACATTCTCCAATTAAAAAAGGCACAAAAGGGGTCACTTAAAAAGAAATACCCATTATCCTACTAAATTCAAAGAAACGTAGTTATCACATCATAAGTAGTGGTGTTGATGATGAGTTCCCAACACCAAATGAGAGATCTACTAATTTTACTCACATAACATAATCTCTAGATGAGACTATTATGTAGCAAAAATAATCTCTAGTTCAAACATGCACAACAAAACCTATGCAAAAGAAGAAAAATACATGGACAATCGAAAGGTCATTTCAGTATGAGTGGGCATATAAATTCCCATTTATTGAACTTGTGTAGCCAAAAAATAGTAAAGACACACCAACAAAATGTAAATAAACCATATGTAGCTGGAAAATTGGTAAGGACCACAAAACGCAACTCAAATTGGACATAATTGAAAAACATTGTGGCAAAATATATGAGTTAGTAAAAGACAAAGATGTAATTATTAAAAAAAATAGTGAGATGGAGAAATGAAAAAGAGTGCATATATCAATATTACACAATGAAGTATCATAATCATCAGAAACATCAATGACATCTTGTTGAGAAAGGAGGAACAATTCAAGGTCAATTCAGAAAGGTTCCTCAGTCTAATTTTCTTGCCAAAAATATATAATTTTCAACTTTATTTCACATTCTAAATAGAGGAAGACCAATCTCTAATTATTCAAATTACAAGCTTTTATTTCAACAAATTGGATTGTAGAACATTCCACATTCATATTGGTTTGATACCAGTGCCTAGGAGATGGAAAAATACCTCACAATTATTAAAAAGGAGGATTTGAAAGAGAAAATAAAATCAGCAAGGGTCATATCACTTTTCATTGATGAGGTAACAGTGGTTGACAACACACAATGGGTAGTATGTATGCATGTATATACATTTTAGAATCATTCAAGGCAACCTCACCTTTTATCTATACATAAAATGATGGAAAATTATAATGCAAAAAACCTTTACAAATTGCTTATTTCTAATTTGATGGATATTGTTGGGATGAGTTACCATGATATAGGTACTAAGTTGGTCTATGTTGGTACAAATGGTGCATCAGTAATGCAAGGGAATAAAATAAGTTTGTGTGTTCACCTGTAAACATCGGTTGCCCCATATATGACTCCAATCTATTGCATGGCACATAAAATGAATCTTGCTTAAAAATTGTAAGCACATTTAAAAGTGTCACAAAACTGGAGGAGCAATCTGTAACTTTCACACGTACATGTCATGTAGTCCAAAAAGTTTTTAGATTTTCAAAATTTTGAAATCAGAGTGACTAATGGAAAAAATATATTAAAATATGTAGATACTGGATGGATTTCAATGTATGAACTTGCATGCAGAATATTTAAAAAATATCAAACATTAGCTGGTTTTATGTTTAAGTATAGGATGAAGGTTGACAAGGCAAGAGATTTATTGAACCTCTTGACATATTTTGAAACTTTTCTAACATTATGTGGTATTTTGCCCATGTTGAGGGAAATGCATTGTTTGACAAAATATGCACAAGAGAGATCAATATATATTGTGAACTTTATAAAGTTGAGTAAACATGTTCATTTATCACTTGATATATTATACTACTCAGATGAAAGTTTTAATGGACAAATATTTGAGTGTTGGGAAACTTTAACAAATCTAAAGGACCCTCAAAACTATTTGAAATTCGATATTCATGATCATCTTTGTATTTTTGTTAATGGAAAGGAGATATCATTACACACTCTTTAAAGATGATCAAATTTAGTTGGATCAAAATTTGAAGAAGTACTTGTAAAAAGGGTTCCATATGATAATGTCATATGTGAGGTGTGAATGAAATTGAGAGACATTTCAAAAAGCTTGTCTACTAAAATTTGAGATCAGTTTCAAAGAAAAAAATTTGTTGAAGCCATGGGCATGATGAATCCTACATTTTGGAGCAGTCATGATGAAGAACAAACAAGTAAATTATTTATCAAATACATGGGTACTCTCATCCAACAATTTAGTAGTCTATGGAAATCAATGGAGAGGAAGTTAAGGGTATTTTGCAAAAAAAATTACTGAAAAACCAGTCAAAGATTTTTGGATTTACAATGGTTGAACAATGTCGGTTGTTAACTAAATTAACAAAAATAGGTTCTATTACTAGGCTATGGAAGAAACTATATCAAAGCAGTGTTCTGTAGGAAGAAATCAACAAATATTTTCATTTATATGAATTGTGCCAAATAATGATTTTGGGGTCCATGGAAGATGAAAGGGTATTTAGTACATTATGTTTTTTCAAATCAAGGCTTCAAAATAGATTGGATAAAAATATTGAGACATGTTTAGGGTTGTATGTTTTAGGTTATGAAGTGGATATGTTTCCATGTAATAGAACAATTTATATTTGGAGCAGTCTAACTGAAAGAAGAGGTGTCACAAATACAATTACAAGTGAATTATAAATGCTAGGGAGACATGTCATACAAGTGTTAGGAATGAAGTATGGGTTACCAAAGGGTTATTTGTTATACTTGATTGAAATATCTTCAGCATTCTGCAATAGTATTCTTTATCATTTGTTTATATTGAGTTAAGTTGTTCATTACATGCTTAGTTGATATGCTCCTTTCTTCAATATTTTTCAATAGTATTTTTAAGCATTTTTTAATATTACAAGTTGCAAAAAATAGTACATGTTCAACATTCTATTTCTTTTGATTGTTTGACTTTTTTAATAAATTAAACATTGTTTATACAAATGAAATTGTAAAAAATATTTTAGTAGCTTTGATACCAAATTTACTTTAAATTAAAGCAGTAAACATTGCACATAATTATTAAAAAATATGAGTAAGGAATCCATAATTACTAAATATATTTTAATATTATAAAACATAAGTTTCTAATAGTTACAAAACATAAGCATAATACAACTCGAGGCTTTGAGTTCAAACCTTGATTTTCATTAATTAAAAGACAGTATGAAAATTACAAAACATTAAACTTATAGTAGTCTCATAATCACTGTGGATCATTTTGTACTTCCACTACTTATTCATTGGTACTGGTAGTGGCTATGCTATCTATATGGATTGGGATCCCAGAATCTTTCACTATAGAATGAATATTGGTAAGATTACTTCGTTCTTTGACAACAACATCTCCTGCTGAAAGAAATGATGGATCTGCTTCAACTTTATTTTTAAACAAAACATCAGGATCCAAGCCATTTTCTCAAATTATTTTTCTCAATGTATTATTTTGCTTATTCAATAATACAAGTCTTTCCTCCTTTTGTGTGTTTTTTTAGATATATGTCAAGGACAACAACATGGTTCTTCAAATTTATATATTTTGACTATAAATGATTAAAAAATGGTTAATTAGTTAAATGTTTTAAAATAAATTTTAATTTTAAAAAACCATTAAAAACTCACCACAATTTTTTCTTTTTCCACATTCACAAGATCCACTAGGTTTTTGTTCTATGCCCATTTGTTATAGTATGCTTGGGCTTTTGCATTCAAGTTCCCAAGACTTTTTAAGATGATATCAAGAACATCATAATTAAAGTTATTATTCACAACAACACTTCTTAAAATTGCTTAGTTGAATAAAATATCAATTTTTGTTGGCTCATGTTCCACCATTGTGTACAATTGATATCATTGATTGTGGTTACAAAAAAAGACATTTATTTCTTGAATTAATACTTTTGCTCAATGTTCCCATGTTTTTAATTCATCAAGGTTTGGAAGAATAAAGTCAAGAACATATGTTTTAGTATATTTTACCAATAAATTAGAAATGGAAAAGAAAAGTATGTTGGTCATCTTTTTGAGGAATCTCCTACATAGGACTGCCTTCAGTGCTTCTAGGTGGTGAATCAAGTGGATGAGGTTGCTATAAAGGCTTCGTGGGTTGAGATCCATGTATGATATCATGAGGATTGGAAGAATCCATCGGTGTGCCACTATCAATGCTAAAATACTCATCATCTAGATCAATATTATGAAGAACTGAAGTCCTAACCACACTAGGAAGACCACCAACTAAAAATCTCAAAAACCTAGACATTGGAACCTAAACCATGGCACCACTTTGAGTTGGGACAAAAAGACGTTTCCCAATACTAATAGTTAAAGGGCCATGATGAGGTGGTGGCGATCGCAGGAATTTTTTTCTTCGATAAGAATGAGCTACAAATAGGAATTAAAATCAATTAAATGACCAATTAAAAAAAATCTAATATTATATTAGCATTTAAGAAAAAATATATCTATTTATTGTAAATTATTTTTTTTATCATTGTTGTTGTGGCTATTGTTGTTAGGGAACTCTTGAGTTTTTTCCAAACCCAGCTGGTGTTTGTAATATAGATTGCACAGGGTCTGTTATATATATAATTTTATAATAGAGTTAAAATATTACAATGATAAAAGAGTATTTAATAAAATCAAATATAGTTTATGAAGGTATACTAATAACATGAGTGGAGTGTTGTGCAGGTGTCAGAGGTGTAATCAAATTCTACATTCACTTTATTTTTATCAATTTCTACTCAGGAATCTACAGAATCAATTTTGCATCACCTTCCATCTTTGTTTCTACTACGGCCTTAGGAGGTTGACATCCTTTACTTATAGCATTTCTTTTGGTAATCATTTCATATAATTTTTTCTACAAGAAAAAGATGTTTTATTTAAAATGAACTAGATCAATATTTATGTATTTATTTGAAATAGATAGATAGATAGATCAAAGAGTCAAACAACTACTCAAACTAAACTCATGTGCTTCAAGGGACAGTGCATTGAAAAACAATTTGGGATTGAGGGTAGAAGAAATAAAGGATGCTTGAAAATCTAAAATTGCTTTGTAGTATAATGCAATAATATAATTAGAACAAGAAAACTAAGTATGTTTGTTGCACAGAGAATAATTTAAATAATATTTGATTCTACTGGAAATAAAACTACATCAATTCAATGGTTGAGTGCCTAGAGTATGAATAATATAAACAAGAGCCCAGAATGGAAGATCAGATGATCTACCCTACAAAATAATTCTTACTTGGAAAAGTTCAATCATTCCCAAGAGGAAAAGGTTTTTAACACATTCAATTTTTAGTCCTATTTTACTATGGCTTTGAGGATCTATAAAAAAATTACCAAGTTAGAACAAAAGAAGTAAAACTATTCAAAAATCATTAATTATAAATTTAACAATACATACCATCCACCTGCAGTGAGTAATGGGACTCTAAACACTTTTTTTCATCCTCATTTAGCAAGGCCTTTGTGGTGACCAAGTCCCCATTATTGGAAGGTAGACTTGTCAGTATCTCAATATCCTCTCGATGGATTCCAAATGAAATATTTCTACAGTCCAAGTTGATGTGAAACATGGAAGAATAAGTATTGAAGCTTTTCAACAAAACATTGAGCAAAGGAATATCTTTGTCATACTGGGGAATGTAGATAATGTCATTGAACTTGTAAGGCTCCACCCAATCACTGTATGTGTTTGGTTGATGTAGAAGCCTTTGGATGATAGTGCATGATAAAAATTTTAAAGTGAGTTTGGGGGGTTTCGGTTACCCCTGTGCCAATGTTAGAAGAGATATAGGAAATGGAATCCATGGAATAAAAAAAGGTTTTGGAGTTCGGGAGTGGGACTTGGGGAAAAGAGGAAAATTTTCAAACTTGATAAAATAGGCTAAAATGGAAAAATGTGAAAAAAGAGTTGTGTTTCTTATATTTATAGGACTTTTAGGTCGTGAAGGGTGGCCACCCATATATTACAAACATTCACCATAGATTAGTATCATAGCCAATAGGATCACATCATTTTTGGTCAAAGGTCTGTGTAGATGATCGACACATGCACATATGCCACACATTTATTTAGCACATGAAAACACCATAGGTATTCATCTAACATATAGGCATTCATCTTCCATATAGGCATTATCATTATACATTCACCTCACCTTGTTAGGCATATAGCTGAGTCTACACACTGACATAGGTGTTCATCTAATCTAAAAAAGTGTCCATCCAATCTGCACACTACACAACCATGTGTCTGGTCAAAATAGGCATTTTTCCAATTCATATAGGCATTCATCTAAACTAAAATAGGCATTCATCCAATCTAAATATATGTTCATCTAATCTACACGGGTGTGCATCTAATTTACATAGGTGTTTGTCTAGGTATGAATAGGCATTCAACCAATCCAAATAATCATTCATCCAACTTGTACAGGCATGCATCTGGTAAAAAATAGGCATTTATCCAATCTCCACAAGCATCCATCCAAACTCAAATAGGTTTTTGAACAATCTAAACAAACATTCATCAAATTTGCATATGTGTCCAATCTACATAGCCATGCACCTACATAAAATAGGTGTTTGACTGATTACACAAGTGTTCATTTAATTACATAGGCATTCATCTGGGTCTGAACAAGCATTCATCTAATCCAAAAAGGTATTCATACAACATACATAGGCATACATTTGATCTATGTAGGCATTCATCTAGATTTGCATAGGCATGCATCTCATTTATAGAGGCTTTAATCTGATCTACACAACCACTCTCTTATAGTTATGCAGGCATGCTTATATTTCCTAGAATTCATTGATGATTGTAGGCTTTGTGTGATTCACCATTTGTCATTGTGTGATTCACCTTTATAATAATTTATCTTCTAACCTAATTCACCACCATTGTGAATCAGATTCACCTCAAGACCTCCATAGATTTTTCTATAGGGCCCACTAAAATGAACCCTATTATGATCCTTCGATTAGATGTTGATCAAATGGTGTAGTTCCAAGATTCTTAGTGGATTTGCATGATCAAATGGAAAACATATTCACTTATTAAATGGAAAATTTATATTGATAAGTGATGTAATTTATGTATTAATGATTCTTTAGAAGGGTAGCACTTCATTGTGTTATCAAGACTTACCAAGAATGGAGGGGGAGAATATGTTTATAGTTTTGGCTGACTAATGTGTATCATAGATCTTGAAACAAAATCTATGTTTGAATATTAGTCTTCCCTCCCATAAATGTGGGAGTTTGGGTGTTAAGAAGAGGGATGAAGTGTGTAAAAGGAGGAATTGATGATGTATGGGATTATGACATGACTATTTGAATATTGTCATTGATGTCAAAGGAATTATAATTTATGTCAACAAAATTAAAAATGGAAATAGTTGATGTAATTATTGATTGATGATGGAAATGTCAATAGAAATGTTGACAAAATTATCAACAAATGATAGAAATGTCGACAGACACATATTTTGGTGAAGAGGTGCCTCTTAGATGGGATGCCTCCTTTGTCAAGAGCCTTTTAAGGCTATATAAGGAAGATAGAAGGTTGGGAAAGATATGTAAGTTGAAGTGTGATATATGTGAAGATTAATAAAGAAGAGAAGTAAGTGTATGGAGAATAAAAAGATATATCATACAAACACATGTAGATCTGAAAAATAAGAAATACTTTTTTCTATTATATACAAGGAAAAGAAGAGGAAGAAGAGAGAGAAGAGGGAGAAGAACATAAATTTTATCTTGCCATAATTTTTTGACAAAGCAACTATGAAAAGGTGGAAATTATTTAGGTGATATCGGTGCCTCAGAAGAGAAAGATCAGTCACTTTCACTAAGTTGGTGCTTGGTCATGAAGTTTGTGCTTTAATTAAAAGAGATAGGTGTCTAGAGCTAAGTTGGTGCTTGGAATTTGGGATTGGTGTCTCCAAGTAGGTTAGTGCCTACATAACTTTTGTAAAAATAATTATTAATCTTAGTGTGGTTTTTTCTCACTGAGGGTTTTCCACATAAATTCCATGTTGTGCATTTACTTGTTCTTATGTGAGTGGTTTATTTATGAAATTTAATTAGAAATAAATTAAATAATTATTACAAACTGATTCACCCCTCCTCTTAGTGTGGTGTGTGCTCAACAATTGGTATTAGATCAAGGTTCCTTCAGGATTAGTTTAACTTTTATCACATAGGATTGTACCTATCTTGATTCTGAGCTTGTTTTGCAAGTGCCTAATGATACAATGGAAAAAACTCCAAAGCCATGGGACCTTGGAAATTTGAGGTCAATCTCTAGAGAAGGATAGATTCCTTTTACTAAATCTAATTTAAATTTATAAAATAAAAATTTTATGGAAATCTCGCTCTTTTGTGCTTTTTGATCCTAAACTAGGGTTTAGATAGGGAAAAGGGTTAAAGAGTTGAAATTTTTAGAAATCTAAAAATATGGTGATTGAACCAAATATTGTATAGTGGATCTAGATGCTTTCTTAAAGAAAAAAATAGAGTAGAAAATGGATTGAATTTATTTTAAGCAAAGACTCATGCAAATTTGAAAATTAGAGGTAGTATTTTAGCTATTTTTCAAAAAAGGGAAAAAGATCTTTATTCCAAACAATATTGTCAAGAGGGACAAAGCCATAGATGAACTTTCTTGAGACTAAAATAAAAGATAAAAATTCCATAAAAAATCAAATAACTTGCACAATATAGAGATTCCAAAGACAAAAAAGACAAAAGTTCAAGTTTATTTCTCTCTAAAGGTTTTAACTTGTAGTAAATACATTGAAAATGCACAAAAATATAACTAACAACAAAAAGATAGATTGGGCCAGGGGGTCTGCCCATTTTATACAAAATATGTCATATAATACATGTAGTTGATGAAACTCCAATGCCTATTAAAGAAGATCATGTAGATCTAAAAACCCTCATTCAAGAGAGGAAAACTCTTCTATTTTTAGCATTTCTTAACTCATGGAATGGATGGAACATGGAATTCATGAGATGGGGTGATCATAGGTGTAGCATGGTGTGATATGGCATGGCTAAAGTTGAAGATCTTCATGTAACGCTTCTTTATCTGATAGTGGCTGAAAATAAATAGCTTCCTCATGCAAAAAGAAGCATTCAAAATAGAACTTGACTTTTATAAATAAAAGGTAACATTGAAAATTAATTCTAAATTTATTTTCATTCAAACCCTAGCATTCAAAACTTTAAGTGAGACTTTTACAACTTTATAAGTCTTTATCACTTTTTGCCAAAAAGAAACTATGCAATTTACACTTCATGACTTTGCACCTTTTAACAATTCACATTAAACAAAATGGAAACTACAATTTTCACTTGTGATTTTTTCAACTCCCACATTCAAAAATATAAAGTGTAAAAAATATGTATTTCTCTTTCTCAAAAGAGTTATAAAAAATAAATTTATACTTTTGTAATTATAATTTGCAATGTCTTTGAAATGAAATTACACATGATAATAATGTTTGACAAAATTCAAAAGAGAGGGAAAATTAATTAATGTCTAGAATTTCCTCATATTTCTTATCATTCTCGACCTACAGCTTCTCTATATATGTATCAAAGGCCTTGAAAATCTCTTGAATTTGCTCTACATTTGGCCTGTAAGAATAAATGTTGGAGGTTGCACAATCCACTTAGACATCAAACAATTCTCTTCTAAAAGTTTTTATGCCTTACATTTCAGTTCTTATCTGATCAATTGCTTTCCCATACTTGATGAACCTATGAATGGAAATTAAGACAAAGATCATGTCCTTTGTAGACTCCTCAACTATTGCCTTAAAATGATTTTAATCTTGTTCTACCTAAAATATATTATTGGCATCATCCATTGGCCAACATGAAATTAAATTCATCATGCCACCAATCTCGTATAACACATCAATTACCTTGTCATGAACCTTCTTGGCTCATTCTATATACTCTATTAGTACTCTTATCCAAAATTAAGCAACCATGTGTAGTTCCTCATGCTCAAGATCATCCTTCAAAATTTTCTCCATAACGAGGGTATTCATATCAATTGATTTTATGGTTGTTAATTTGGGATAATACATATTTAAGAGATGAATCTATCCTTCATAGTTATTAATCTATTCCTTCAAAATTTATTTTCTCTCCATGATGACTCCATAATTATATATCATAGCTGCAAGAATTCTATTACCTTTTATGATCAGTTCCTCAAACCATTCTTATGTAGCCTTTCCCATGTGAGAAACCTCTCATACAAAATCAATCCTAGCTTAATTTGTATTGATTAGTTGTACTGCCTATGGTTGTTGTGATGTTTTACTAGGCTTTATGAACCAGTTAAGTGCTTCAGTCAATTGATCAACCTTTATTTTTAGCTCATCCTTGGTGGCTTTATCATGATCAATTCTCTAGAAGAGAGAGTTGATACCTATCTGCACATCGTGCTTGAGTCCTTCTCTTATTTTCCCACCAAGGTGTATATGAGAAACTTGATAATCCTCCACCATAAAATCCTATTTTGATTTATCTAGTTAGGGAACTATAATTTTAACATATTTCTCTCCCTTATCATCAGTGAATGTCCTCAAGAGGGTCTTGAGAGTGGGTTTTGACTTCTTCTTGACTTCTGACATGTCAAAGTCTAAATAACTAGGATCAATCATTATTTTTTGCTTTTTACTCACTAATTGGGCTAACCAACTAAGGGTAGCCTTATGCTGATCTCACACTGTCACCAAAGAATATGCAGTTGATGTGGCTACACTAGTTGATACTATGATTGAGGGAGACTCCTGGGAAGATGATACTAGTGGATGCTCAAGCTGTGCCTATGAGGATCCACTCTTATCAATAGTTTGTAAATTAATATTTGATCTAAGTTTTGGGTAGCTCCAACCTCAACTGATGGTAAAGATGAAAGAGTGGAAATGGGGGGAGTGGAGTTAGTGAAAATAGTTATGCCTACTGGGGGAGTGGAGGATGGAATAGACATAGGAGTTATGAATTTAGGAAATAGTGGAAGGGTAGAAGCTAAAGCAATGAATGTGGCAACTAGGTGTGTAGGACCACTCAAGGTTGGTGATGTGAAAATGGTGGGTTGAGATGAAGGGTAAATAGTACTTACCCTAATGTTTCAGGTGGCCTATGGAACCATAATCAGGATGACTGGCTCCATGATAATGTATTTTTGGGTGGTGTTAGGAATTAAAGGTGATGAAATGGAAGTAATTATAAATGTAATGGAAAGTGGGAGTGGATCAAACAAGGAAGGTAAAGTAGGAGGAAGGTAAAGTGGCTTGGAAATCTGAATTTCCACTATAGGGGGACCCTAAGTGTCCAATTGACTCATTTGTGTTGATTGAACTTGGATTATTGAAGTGGGTAAAATGATAGGTGAAGTGGGGCCAAGTGGAGGGGTTGACACTAGAGGTGGAAGAGTTGAAACTTGTTGAGCAATGAGAACCTGAGATTCTTGAGGAGTGGAGATAGTTAGTGGAGGTGTTGAAACCTACTATATAATATGTGTAGGAGAAGGGGGAGTAGTGCAAATAGGAGTTAAGTTTATGGGATCAAAAATTGTAGACCCTTATGTTACTACTATTGTATCTTTATTTGAAAGATCAATTAGTTCCTCTATAAATTTTCCTTGTCTTTTTTATTCCCCTTTTCTTGCCTTTGTCTTCTTCCTCTTCTTTCCTTTATCAAGATCCTCAGATGATTCACTAGGGCCCTCTTTTGAAGGAGAGATAGCTCTTGCTTTGAGTTTTAGGAGATTTTCCTTAACCACTATTGTCTCCCTTGTGACTTACACACCCTTGATTCTAGCCAGTTAATTATTCTATTAATAATAGGGGTTATTTTATCAAACAAAGAGAATAATTTAGGAACTGACCACTTCACTAGTAGTAGAGGTCTAACAATGATCTGTATGAGGTAGATTTTATCTACTCTAGATTTTTCATCCACCAAGTCCTTAGAGATTTGTGCCAAATCATAGTCTTTTATTTTATATAGGTACATCCTAGAATATTCCCTCATACTAACCATTTTATCATCATTACAGTCTTCCTAAAAATCCTCATAATATGGCACATGCTCATATATTACCATCTCTAGTGTAGTAGTGACCTTACTATATGGATCAAATTAAGGTCTAGACTCCAGAGTCCTCAATGTTACCTAGCACATCTCTGCCTCCATAGTTTTGGATTTTAAAAGAGATTGACATGTATAAAAACCAATAAATATAGGGCAATGTATCCCTTCCTTGTGTCTATCTAAAAGGAGCTTATGTGTATCCACAAGTTGTCTAACCAACTCCAAAAATTCTCATCTATCACTCACATACTAGGGAAGTGTGTAACGACAACCACTAAATCTAGATACCCTAATGTAAGAGTAGGTGGGGAACTATATGAAGAAGAAACCCCATTTGGTAATCTCATCTTTTTTTGCTTGGGAAAACCTTGCTATCCCAAGCTCTTGATCAAACATGATGATGATGATGATGTTATAGATGAATGCATCCTTACTCTCCTAAATTATTGTCTACTAGCCTATAGTGTGAGGTCAAGGTAATAATTATAGATTTTGTTTATTTCTTTAGGAAATATATTCAAGCCTAAGAGCAATCTTCCTTTGGCCAATATATAGACAATATATGATGTCATATAAAACTTGTTTTTCATTTACACCTCCATCAACTGGTTATAGAGGGAATCATTTATTAACTAGGCCCAATGCATCTACTATTTTTTCTCTCTGATGATCTAGATATTATGGTGCATCTAGTCCTAGTAACACTTGGTATCAGGATTTCCAGTGACTCTATGCAGTAGTGTTATGATATCTCCCACCTCCTCTACAAAATCAGGTCTATACATAGTCTTGGGAAATCTAGTGGAAGAATGCTTAGGAGTTTTGAGCCAATTTTTATTAATGATCTTCTAACATCCATATTTTTTCTCTCCATAAAATTTTGTAGATGTTTGTGGAGTTATATCTAAATAACTCTCAAACTCAGGGATGGCAAACATTGTGTCGATGAAGTTGAGATCAATATCTAGAACCTTCTCCCCTTTTTCAGTGAAGCCTTATCTCCTATCAAGGTCATAATGTTGGGCCATTATGAGGATCAAATCAAGGATTTGGAAAGAAAGAGGAAAGGATACAAATTGTGTAAAACCAAATTTATAGACACTCTGGATCTAGTCACTTTTGAAATCTACACCTATCCTAGCCAAAAATCTCTTAGGTCAATGTGACCTAAATTTGTATCTATTATTTCTGCTATATTAGATTATAAAAAAGAAGTCACTTAGGGGCCTTTAGATTTAAACTTCATTTCCTTAAGATGCATATAAACTAAAGTTACTGATTACAAGAAACCAATTGTGAAAGTTGGCAAAGACTACAGGTATCTATAGCACTTGTATTCTCTAGCAAAACTTGGAGGTGCTCAAAGCACATCCAATGTCTATGGTGCTTGATGGGTACTAGGTTTTCAGTGGAAGTGGGACATGATTGAGGTAGGTCTACTCTCCATGGTGTATTAGGAGTCAATGGGGGTCAAAGGTGCTTGAGGCATGTGAAATCTTTGGTGGAAGTGGAAGGTGCTTAGAGCACATCCACTCTCCATGGTGCTTAAAAGTTTTATGGGCTTCTCAAGTGTTTAAGGTAGGTCCAGTGTCTACAGGGACACTAGGGGAATATTTAGAAGGAATATTCACTATTTTTTATTTATAGGTATATACTTGGTAATAGTCACTTAAATAATCCCTAATTTTGAATGCAAAACCTTGGAGGGAAAAATGAGGGTTTCTCTCAGATAATGGTTTGGGAGGAAAATATTTGAGATGAAGTTTTTAAAGATGAAACCCTAAATTACCCTAGACTATCCTAGAGATGTTAATCAAGATAACCATGAAAATATACCCTCTAATGATCTATATGATAGTTTTTAAAGTAAAAAACACTAATCAAGCAAGTCAAATGAGAATTCAAATAAGAAATTTTGTAAGAAAAGAGAGCAATTTGAAATCTTCTAAATAGAAGTAAATTATGGTATAAAATCAATGGAATTACCATTTTATGGGTACAGGTGATGTGGATTTCAAGATTTTTAGTCATTACTCAAAATATAGGTTCGTACTTGCATGTGGCTCAAGGTTCATTAGAAAGGGTGTAGGTGACCAGAGCTCGAAATGCACGTAGAAATTTAAACAAATGATAATGCTTTGCAAAAATGACTTAATTTTTATAATAAAACCTAAAATTAATGTGAGCTGAGGTGGTTAGTAGTGGATTTTGGACCTTCTTGAAATATGTCCACTCTCCATGGGAATATTGGACTTGGCAAAAGGTGGAACTAAACATGCACTTTGCATGTTTGAAAATGTGCATTGTGCACCTTAACTTTCACATATTTTAGGAAGGGGTTTGGTGAATTAGTAAAGGTTTGACCTACTATAAGTAGGTCCACTCTCCACAAATGGGATGATTAGCTTTAGTGGGAGGTAAAACCCATGGGGAAATTTGCACATTTTCAATGTGCAAAGTGTACTCAAGATTCTAGGTCCCATAGTGTATAAAGGTATATGTTTGGTGGAATACATAACCATGGTGCACTTTACATGTTTACAAAAGTGTAATGTACACTTAAGGTTCCAAATTCCATAAAAATGGGTTTTAAAGGTTTTATGGGATCCAAGTCTTATCATGCAAATTACACACCGAGTTCTATATTTTGTCAAATGGGTGTATGGTGGGATCTGGATCATGTCATACATTTTGTACATTTTGAGAATGTTCAAAGTTCATGGTGAGATTTAGACTCTATGGTTTTTGGGTTTTGGTACTTCACAGGATCCAAAACTAATGAATTAATTTACACAAGTGTAAATTACATCTAGAGTTTTGGTTTATGCAAGGTAAAGGGAAAGATGGGTTCTTTGGGATGATTCAAGGTTTTCCTTAAAAAACAAAGGGGGTATCCCTTAGGGTGTTATATTTAATGATATTTTTGGGACAAAAATATCAACATTAGCCACTAGAATTTGGATCCTAGAAGTAGACATGGCCAATCATAAGGTTCAGGAAGGTTTCTCCACCAACAAGGCTCCATTGATCAACGGAATAAATTATGCATTTTGGAGTATAAGGAAGAGGACATATCTAATAGACCTTGGTTTTGAAATTTTGTGATTAGTTTTAGATGGATACATAGTGCCACATACTCCACCAATAGATATAATAGGAAATAAGGCTAGTGAAAATATCACAAAAGACATGAATGTTATTCTATGTGGTTTGTCATAATCTAAGTTTATAAAAGTAATGTAGTGCAACTCAACTAAGGAGATTTGGGATAAATGTAAGAATATCTATGAGGGAGATAAATAAATAAATATGGCCAAGGTTCAAACTCATAAGAGACAATTAAAAAGTTTGAAGATGAGGAAGGATGAAAACATTGAGGCTTATCTACTTCATGTAGATGAAATTATCAACATTATAATAGGGTTTGGTGAAAAATCTAAAGAATTTGTAATCATCCAAAAGGTACTAAGGTATCTACCTTTAAGATTCGATGAAAAAATTTCTATGATCAAAGAAATAAGGATCTAAATAAATTAACAATGGATGAGTTACATGGAGTTGTCACAACATATGAGATGAGGACTAAAAAAAATCATCTAAAAGAGAGGCAAACTTCAAAGCATCAAAAAAGGTAAAAAAACAAAATCAAGAAATGACATCAGTGATGAACAAGAAGAAAAGGAGGCCCTTTTTTTAAGAAATATTAAAAAGGGATACCAAAAATATAAATGTAAGCTACCTTTTAAGTATTTCAATTGTGGAAAGGTAGAACATTTTATGGCCAAATGCCCATATGCAAAAAATGAAAATAATGATGAGGAAGAAGAGCATAACATAAAGAAAGGATAAACAATTCATTAGAAAGGAAGATAGTGATGAATTAGATGGAGAAGTAGATTTGGATTAAGAACTCATTTGCTCCCTAAGTGAAATCAAGAAACCGAAGAAGAATAACTTGAAATAAAAATTACAGCTTCAAGAGGACTGTGAATCTAAGGCAAAAGTGTCATAATGTATTGAGGAATTGGAAAAGATGATCATCAAACTCAAGATTCAAATTGAATAAATAAAAAGGATTGAAGAGGAGTTGAGAATCCAATTAAACAAAAAGGAAGAAAATTGTGAGAGGCTAGATTCTGAAATTGTTTGCTTGAGGAAGGAACTAGAGAAAACAACCATTAAGATGAACAAAAGCCTCAAATTTTAAAAGAGTGCCAAAATATTAGATGATATCATAAATGGTTAGAGGTCACAATTTAAAAATATTAGTCTTGGATATAAATAAAATTAGATGGCCAACAAAAAATATCACAAAGAGCCACCAAAGAAGGCAAATGAAGAAAAGACAAAAAGCTATGTAGATGTTCTCAAAAGTCCTATCATTAAGAAGAAAAATAATCAAGTCTCACAAAAAAATTAATCCTCCAAAATATGAAAAGGACAAATTCAAAAAGTCCTTTCCCCCATGTTAGGCACACATGACCACTTTCCAACATTATTTCTTTGGTTATTGATTTTCTTGTAATCACCTTGGTCAAAAAGCATTAGACTGTAGGACATGCCCAAGAAATTTTGATTGGAATGAGAATATAAGTCCTTATGGTTTTGAAAATAGGAACTATAATTAATTTGTTCCTTTAGTATATTAAAATTTTAGATGCTATAAGTGCATCAAATTTGGACATACATCATGCTTCTGTAGAAGTTGTTTTATAAAAGCGCCTAGGAAGAATAAGAAAGTGGAAGCCATGAGTAAATAAAATGAAAAAACTTCAAAAGTATGGAAAAAGAAGCAGGAACAAGAAAAGGAGAGACCTATGCTTGTGTAAACTACATTTCATACATAAGAGGTATCACTAAGCTCATAATAAGCATGAATTTAGGGGGAGATAATCATTGCATTATCTTTCAACTCTATAGATTCTTAGGTGATATGCATTTAAAGCAAGAACAAAGTAGAATGAAATTAGTAAGGGTGCATAACATCTTATAATAGGTATGGTCTAGCATCAAGTATAAATTATAAAAGGTAGCTTAGATCCAACAAGTGATCAAGCTAGGAATGTTAATGATCATATGGAACATGATATGTAGATAGAAAGGGAAGTGTAAAAGAGGAGTTACCACTAAGCAGCTACATATAATTCAATGGATGTAGATGGTGTTAAAAAGCCTAAATTTGATCAAATTCAAGGAGAGTAAATGAGAAAATAAGAAGTCATTATGCAAAAGGATAGTGAAGAGTAAAAACACAATCATTAAATTATGGTGATGTTTAAGAAGATGACATGGATGTTTCCTATGATTTGTTTATGGATGGAAGTATAATGAACATCCCTTTACCATTGATTTCAAAGGGAGAGAATTAATTAAAGGGGGAGAAAAGGAGGATAACTACAGTAAGGGAGAGTTCCTCTAAAAATTTACCATCAATGACAAAGGGTGAGATTCTTGGAATATTTTCATTGATGTCAAAGTAATTATAATTGATGTCAATATAATTTCCAATGGAAATGTTGATGGACAATGGAAATGTTGAAGGATGATGTAAATGTCAATAGAAATGTTGATGAAAATGTCAATGAACACATATTTTGGTAAAGAGCTTCCTCTTAGATGGGATGCCTCCTTTGAGAAGAGCCTTTGAAGGATATATAAGGTAGATAGAAGGTTGAGAAAGATATGTAAGTTGAAGTGTGAGATTTTTCAAGATTAATAAAGAAGAGAAAGAAGCAAGTGTGAGGAGAATAAAAAGATATATCATACAAACACATGTAGATTTAAAGGATAATAAATAATTATTTATATTAGATACAAGAAGAATAAGAGGAAGAAGAGAGATAAGAGCGAGAAAAACATAAACTTGATTGTGCCATCATTTGTTTAAAAAGCAATAGTGAGAAGGTGGAAATTATTTAAGTGAGATTGGTGCCTCAGAATAGAAAGATCAGTGTCTTTCGCTAATTTGGTGCTTGGTAATGAAGTTAGTGCCTCTATTCAAATATATCAATGTCTATAGCTAAGTTGGTGGTTGGGAATGGGGATTGGTGTTTCCAATTAGGTTGGTGCCTATATAACTTTTATAAAAATAATTATTAATCTTATGGTTGGATTTGGATAGTAGATCCAAGCAACTTTTCAAGTGTGGTTTTTCCCCAACAAGGGTCTTCCACATAAATTTCATGTTGTTCATTTTCTTTTTATTATTTTAATGGTTTCTTTATGAAAGTTAATTAGAAATAAAGTAAATTATTATTACACACTGATTCACCCATCCTCTCAGTGTGGTGTGTGCTCAACAATGACTTGTTGAAAAAGGGATTGCATGGGGATTAGAAATGAATTAAAATTTTATTTATGGGAGAATGTGATAAAAATAAGATTGATTGATTTATGAAAATAGGGATATTTTAAATTATAGGTATTTTCCAATTAGGATGTGATTAGATAATTAATTGACATTAATTAACCAATGGGATGTGATATGAATTTCGTGGGAATGGATGTGATCATGGAAGAAATAATTAATTGATCAAGGGGTGAGATGAATAGTGGATTGGCTATGGATGTTAGTGTAAATATAAGATTTATTATATGATTTAATATGGTGTTATCATGGATTAGTAAGAGGAATAAAATCAACACAAAGTGTATGACTTCAAGTGTATACATTTTGTCCAGTTTGAGATGGAGTTGTAAGACATGATTAAAGGAGTAAAGACTTTTCAAAGAAAGAAGAATCCAAAAAAATGGGGATAAAAGTTAGATAATGAAGATTAAATAATTTAATGGATGATACCTACTCAAGAGGGCATGCGTGGAGGAAGGATGCATATGGTCTCTCTAAAAATAGAGGAAGAGGATATAATGTAAGAATCAATGGGTGGGTGATGAAGAAAGAGATGTTAGAATGTAAGATGATGAATAACCCAAGGGTGAGATTAAACCCACTTGAGCTAACACTTGCATGCTTTATTTTACAATGACTGATTTTCCCCAAGAAGGTTAGATTTGGTAATGATACATCCTAAGATAATTTGCACACTTTGATTTTCACCAAGAAGGTTGGATGTGCGAAAAATATCCTAAAAAGTTATGGGATGGGATTTAGGAATGATCTATACCTATGAGGAAGTTGAAATCTTAATTCACCCCAAGAAAGGATACATGAAGCATGAGTATAATCTATGAGCTAGGATTGTATGAGTAGAAGATTGATTGATTTACAAGCATAGATCAAGGATTTAACCTATTGCACAAATTAAGGAGGAGATGATCCCATTGATGGATGATAGAAAGTTGATAGGATGAATGAAATGTATGTAAAAAGGGTGTAATTAATTTAAAAGGAATGAATAATCCATAAAAAACTAGGCACATGCACATGAGGATGTCCCGAGATTGAAATAATGATTGAAGAATTATGTGAACAAATATGGAGAGAATTAGATAAATTTTATATTGGATAGGGGTCATGGTAAAGTGATGTTTGTACATGTGGGCCAAGAGAATGATACTTAGATATGAATATTTTTTATAATAAATGTACAATGTAAATATGATTAATAATTATGAATGGTGGTGGCCAAGCTGATTTTGTAAACTTTATGTAACTGAGAAATACCTACATAGTCCCAAAAGAACTCAGGTTGTTGTAGTTATCCAAAATTAATAAGGAATGTGATGAGGAAAAGATGATGAAAATAATAATTATGGTGGCCAATCTCACCTCAACAATGCCATGTCATTGAGCACTACTTGCATAGTCTATGTGGACCTCAGGATGATGTAGTTATCCAAATTAAGGGAGGAATGTGATGAGGAAAAGATGATGAAAATTAGAATGATGGTGGTTGAGATGACCTAAAAAAAACCATGTAACTTAGCACTACCTACATATTTTATGTGGAATTCATGCCTTTTTAGTTTTCCCAAATAAGGGAAGAATGTGATGAGGAAAATATGATGAAAATGAGAAGACCTTATAAATTCCATGTGACTAACCACTACCTACATAATCTGTGTGGACCTTAGGCCATTTTGGTTCTCCCAAATAAGGGATGTGATGAGGAAAATATGATTAAAATGGGAATTATGGTAGCCAAACTGACCTCAAAAATGATGTGACTATGTGTTACCTACATAATCTGTGTGAATCTGAGGTTGTTGTGGTTCTCCCAAATAAGGGATAAATGTGATGAGGAAAAGATGATTAAAATTAAAATGATGGTAGCTAAACTAACCTTAGAAATTTCATGTGAGTAAGTGATACATGCATAATATAAGTGGACCTCAATATGTTGTATTTATCCCAAATAAGGGAGGATTATAATGATAAATGATGAAAAATAGATGTTGATATGTTGTTTTAAAATGTCAAAGAGGGATGAGATGATTTGATTTGAAAACATGATTTTGCAAGGGGATAAAATGATACCTTATCATATCTCCACATATATTTTAAAACTTTTTTTTTATGTTTCCCATAAAAATATGCACCATGATATAAAACACCATGATGACCTAGTCATAGTGTGCATAAGGGTTGACCCCCAATCAAATAAACAAAGAACACAAACACAGCCTGATATGGAAAACTCAGGGTGACATTGTTATCATAGATAATGGATGGACTTAAGTACAAGTGCATGAAAAGAGTAACCATGATGTGAAATAACCATGATGAAATTCTTGGCATACCATGAACTGAATCTAGACACAATAGTGAAATAAACAAACAAGAAAACACACACAAACTTGAAAACAAAAGAAACAAAAATCATCTTATCATTAATCAAGTCAAAATCTATGTGTGAAGGTTCAATGATATTAATATTTGGATGGTGCCCCAATGTAGGTAAACATGCAATGGGATGGATTGGGAATAAAATATCCTAAAATATGCTTCATGCTTTAATTTGTTCCAAATAAGGTGAAAGTTACTAGCTTAGATTGATGATTTGCCCTAAACATGGTAGATGTGGTAATGAAATATCCTAAAAAATGTTGGATTTATAAAAAAAAAAAAATCAAGGATTGCTTACTAGATTTAGGATAAGATAAATGTTTTTGGATTTTTTGGCTTTACATTCTTTTTAAGGGATTTTTGGTGTTTTCTAGTTTTTAAGGATTTAGGGATTTTTTTTTGGATTTTTTATGTTTCCAATGTTTTTGTATTTTTATTTTTTATTTATGGAATAAGTATATAAAAAGGGTTCTATGAGTGTATGGACAATGGGTCACTAACAAAGATAAAACATGTTATAACACCATGATGGAAAATGTAATGGATGCAGGGGATTTAGGATGATACTAGATTCTTTTGGATGAGGATGGGTGATTATCAAGGATATCCAAGGACTATGTCATGTAGGAACCAAATGTTTAGTTTTCAAAGAACCAATCAGAGGATATACCAAGATGTTTCACAAAAAAAGGCTCAAAACATCTTCTAGTTCCTTATCAAGGTCAGAAAAATAAGAAAGGATGGGTACAATGAGATGGATAGGGATGGTTATAGGATGAGGATATAAATTAAAAATATGGGATACATTTCAATGTGGATGAGGATATCCCCAAGTTTCAATGTACTTATACACAACAAATTATTTACACATGATGCCAGAAACTTGGTTTTCATCATTGTACTTGCCCAAGGTGTTGTAAGCATGGTTTCCACCATTTGATAATATATTTATATTTTAATTTTAATTTTTAATTTTTGAATTTTGAACATCTCAATTCATTTTAGGATTACAAAATTAATAATGTTGACCATTTGATCTTTCAAGTATGCACTTTATAAATGTCATTGTGAACTTAATTTATTTCAAGAGTAGCTTCATCCAAATTGATCAAGATGTCATCATAGCCCTTATGAAATAGGGTACTTCCAATGAGGGTGAAATGAAATTAGTATTTTATGGAGGGTGTTTTTTTATTGTTTGAAGGATTTAGAGGGATGTGGGGATCATGATGTAGAGTATTGGACCAATAATTTCACATTATGTGAGACTAAGAATATCTACCATTTGGATGCTTAGGATATTTTCTATTATAA
Organism: Torreya grandis; assembly: GCA_037957365.1. NCBI lineage: Eukaryota > Viridiplantae > Streptophyta > Pinopsida > Cupressales > Taxaceae > Torreya > Torreya grandis. The sequence continues at coordinate 89,359 of JARHVA010003330.1, read as the reverse complement.
TGATGGTGTTTTCAATAAATGATATAAATTTGTCCTTTGATTGTGCTTATATAAAAGGGAGATTGATTCTTTGATTTGCCTTATTTTGATTTTGATTTCAATCCAATAGGGCCTCAAAAAGGTTTTAACTAAGGGACCTTAATTTTTTATTTTATTTTATTTTGATTTTGATTTTACCATAGTGCTTCAAACAAGTTTTTAGTAGAAGACATTTCTTCTTGATTTCCATGATTTTTACTTTGATTTCACCATAGTGCCCTAAACAAGGTTTCACTAGGGGATGTTGATGTTGGATCACCATATAGTGCCTCAAATAAGGTTTCACTAAGGGATACTTATTATGTGTTTTTATTGAGGAATTTTTGTTTTTCCATAAGATGTATTGATGCAAATTTATTCTCTTCTAGTTGGATTATGGGTATGAATTCTACCATTGTTTGATTGCTATGGAATAAGGCTAATGATAAGTGTTTTTTCTAGTCCTAATCTATGGGTGTAGGAGATTGAATTTTAAAATGGTTAAAAGGATGGGTGGTATTGATAAGAGGATGGGTGGAAACATAGTCATTGTAGGGACTATGAATGGAGCCTATTTCAGTGTTGAACGAGGATTTATTATAAATCATGAAAGTGATGTGAACATATTTATGATGATTGGCAAATGGTTTGTATTTGATGTCATTAAATTTTTTATGTGAATGTACATGGATGGGCTTGATAATTCCCTATCCATGGAGGCCAAGTCCTTTCCCATTGTATTTCATGATTTCAAATATTTTACTTGCTATAAGATATTTGTTAATTTGGATATAAGTCATGGGGATGTCTTTATGTAACCATGCATGATCATTGTTGTTGATTTTATCTTATGTGAGGAATTTAGCTCTACTAAATGATGTTTTTTTCAAATGGATATGATGTTGATGTTAATTTTATGTTTAAAATGGACATATCCACATGGAAGTCATTTTTATGTTTATTGTCTAGAAGTACCCTTGCCTTAGTAGGCATGTAGTGTTGGGTGATGGAATTTTTGACTTGTGATGGGAGATAGGGTGATGGATCAATGGATTTATAAAATATGGTTGGTCCAAGATGGGTTGTTCAAATATGGTTTGACCAAGGATGGATTGTAAAAAGATAGGTTAATGATGAAATAATATCATCAAAACTAAGTACATTTTAGCTTGTTTAACTTACTACGTTAATAATAAGCTTGTCCAAGCTTCATTTTGTAATAAAATGGATATGAATGAGTATGGGAAGTCTTTTAAGAACCATAATGAAGTGTCTAGGTCATTATTAAGTCAAAATTTGTATTTTAATGTATGTTTTTGGTTTTTAGTCCAAAATTAAGAAATTTAAAAATTCAAATTTATTAGTGCATTTGGAGGGGCTTTCTCATGGATTAAAACAAGTTCTTGCTCATGATCTCATTGTGTAAGGTCACTTAAGGTCTTAATACATGTTTTATAAGGTTTTACACATTGTAATGAGTCTTAAATTTGTTAATCAACTTAAGGTGCATGTGTCTACATTGGAGAAAGGCTAAAATAAACATATTCTAAGATAGTCCAAATTTGTTGAGAGAGTATTGTAATGAGATAGAAAATTTTAAGCATTATTTTATAGGTGATAAGGATTGAATATATCCAAACAAAGGATATAAATAAGCAAGAGGACAAATAAGTGCAGGTGTGTGTAGAAAACTCCAAGTTTTTATGAGTTTAATTCATATTTGTAGAATTTTAACAGATAGAAATTACATTATATTATCTATTATATTTTATTTGAACAATACATTGGATATTATATATCCATTTTAATATAAAACCAGCTTATTATTAAATATGAAGCCACAATAATAAACAACCTGGTAATAGTCATGGGTATAAAAAACTAACGACTAACCTATATACGTCATAAATAATAAGCATATTAACCATACAATAGCTAATTATAATTACAAAAATTAAGTATTATTTACCACATGATAAATAACCTGAAAACTAAGTTTCCTAATTGAAATAAAAATCTCAAACATTCCTCCACCTTAGTTCTTACATGGGAAAAATATTATATTATACCACAATGTGCCGCCTATGCAAGCTCATGATCTTGATGGTTTTGTTTTTTTAGTAAATACAACAACCTCCAGAATGGTTTAACAAGTGGTTTACCAATAACCACAACATGATGGTTTTCAAAATGGCTTATCAACAACCATACTACCAAATAATGGTTCTTAAAATGATTAACCAATAATCATACTAGCTAATAGAGTTGAGAAGACTCTTAAACTAAGATATCTCCATGAATATATTATCATAGCCATGAAGATAATGCATTGCACACAAAGAATAAAATATCTATTATCCACTCTATTCTATATCAAATAGTTTACAATGAAGATGTACAAATAGGAAGAAGATAGGAGAATCTCAACTATCCCATGCATGTGGTACTAACTTACCCAATATAGGTGGAAGTAAGACATAAACCCATCATCCTCATGAATGTGGGATAAAACATCTCTAATGAAATAACACATAAGTAAGCTAAAGAGCATCAAATTAATATCATACAACAACATGCCCCTTAAGCATAGCTTAGGTGGGTATAATAAAGGATGTAGTGTGAAGCCATGTGTCCCTATGGATTCCAATCCATCTTCTTGAAGTACATGGATGTAGATTTGTTGTAACTACCAAGTCAAAGTAGGAATGGTGTTGAATACAAGGATCACTGAACATGAACACTGCTCTCCAAAATACTGGGTGAAATGATAAACCCAATGAAGTATTACTTAAACACCCTCCAACAAGATGCTGAGAAATGAGCATAAAGACTAGTGGGGTTGCCATATTGGTGTCACTAGTGGGGATACCACACTAGTGTCACTATAAGAATCACCAAGAAGGCCATGAAGTCAAGTAAAAAATCCTCATATGGATTTCAAAAAATAAAGTTCTTGAATATGATACCATATACAAAGGATGAATCTAGAAAGAACTCACAAAAGTGAAAAATATACATATAACTTTCATAAAGTGGAGAAAAAAGAGAAAACTCATAGGAAAAACTCCCCCCAAAAGAGAGAAAAGAAGAAGAGAGATAGAAAGCCCCCAAAAGATGATGTTGAAGTAGTTTTCACTCCAAGTACTTGCAAGCCATAGAGGAACTCAATCTATACAAGTGGTTCAAATCCACTACTCAATCACAAGAATAACTGACAGGGTTCACCAAAATAACTTAACTCAAGAAGAAAGTCAGTGGTGATGAAATTAAAAAAGAGTATAACATGTGCAAGGAATGCTAAACACCTAAGAAGAAGAATGTACACCACACCCCCCATGTTATTAATTGGGTGAAGTGGAGTAAAAAAGGTTTACATGAGTGGTCTAAATCCACTACTCAAACACCAAATAAGCTAGCATTGTATACAGAAAATAGCTCCATATCATGATGAAAGAGACTATCAAACTGTCAAAGAATATAAGATGACACTGGGGTTCATTAGAATGGCTAAACTTCAAGCTGTGGGAGACTTTCAACTATCAAAAAAATGGTTTCAAAAATATAGATAATGTCTCTCAAAGAGGATGGATCTAATAGTGATGGAAGAGACAAATAACAGAAGAAATGAAAAGGTACCTAGAATAGAGCACACAAATGCATGAGGGTAGACAAAGTTGAAACAATAAACCCCACATGGTACTTTATAAATCAATGTGAGTATAGAATAACCCATACACACAAAAACATGAAATGGAAACAAGGAATATATTAAGCTTCACCATAATAGTTCCAAATAAAGAGACTATCGACCTATTAAAAAATCCATCAATTATCATGAAAGATGCTCCAAAAATAAGAGAATGAAAAGGTGTCTCCATAAAAGAAGGCAAGGTGCTAGGAAAGGGGCCTTGATGGAGACATGTCACAAATTATGAGTATGTCAAAGTGACAATGTGAGAACTAAAGTAGAGCATGTCATGAGCTGATGGAAGAGTGTGGATAAACCTGAAAAAACCATCACGTTTGTAAAAACACACAAAAGGATTAGCTACCAAAAATGATGATCTTAAAGCACATGTAAAGGGATGTTGAACTTAGTCAAAAATGTGTCTGAGATAATTCAAAGTGTAAAAGTGGCATAAGCAATAAAATGTGGGCCAAGAAAGACTAGTGTGGGACAAAGCTCATACAAATAGGATGTTGGTTATAGCCAAAAATGCATCCAAAATTACAATGAGAAAATAAATCCCCCATGGTTATTATATAACCCCCCCTCAAATTTAGCACTTTAAATTTTAGTACATTTTTAAAAAAAAAATGACACCAATAGATCAGGCATAAAAAACATACATTTTAAAAAAAATAACACTTGATTTTGAGTTATTGATCAAAAGATATAGTTTTTACAAGGTTATCCCATCATAAATGGGTCAAAAATAGAACATTTCACCAAAAAATATTAAGTGCTTGGAGAAAATTAATTTTTTTATACCATATATATATAAAGTGGAATTGAAATAAATTTGTTGCAAAGAAAAAGAACAATCTTCCACATAGATCAATCTTCCATGCTGGTTTTTCACTTTAAAGACAAGATCTGATTTTTTTCTTGATCATGCATTAAAAAATTGTAGAAAATCAGAATTATAGGGTCAAATTTAGATCCTCATATCTCCTTGGATATTGATCAAAATCTTTATTATGACCACTTTTTATAAACCTCTCAAAGTACTCTTTCTATCAGTAAAAGAATTGTCAGAATCAAACACCTATGTGAAGATAAAATTAATCTACAAGATAGTCACAAATTTCTAGAAAAAACTTTATAATTTCTTCAAAAAATGTATGGCTGGCACAAAATATCTAAGAAAATCAAATTCAAAAAAATATGACTTATTATATCTAAACACAATAGATATAAACATAGTCACAACCAAAAACTCTCCATAATAGAGGTATCTTGAATATGAATAAAAAAATTAGATCTAAAAAGGAACCATACAACTTATCTAAGGAGTAGACAAACAATGCAAAAAATGGAAGTTGGAGAATGATATGACACCATGATATAATTAATAATATTCTTCAACCAAGATCTCTCCATGAATCCATTATCACAGCCATGAAGTTAATGCATTGCACACAAAGAATAAACTATCTATTATCCATTCCATTCTCTATCAAATAGTTTATAATAAAGATGTAAAAATAGGAATAATATAAGAGAATCCTAATTATCCCATGCATGTGGGACTAAATTCCCTAATATAGGTGGAATTAAGACATAAACCCATCATCCTCATGAATGTTGGATAAAACATCTCCAATGAAATAACACCTAACCAAGTTAAAGAGTATGAAAGTAATATCCTACACCAACACTAGAGAAGGATGGTTTTTCAAGGACAACCAACAACCTAAATATCATGATGTTGTAATACTCTATCATTTCTCACCACTATCTTACTTCAAAGGAAAATATAAAGAAATCATGCTCACTAATTACATTTTTGAACAGGAATATTGCCTCTATTTTTATTCACATTACAACAAAAATCAAACACATAATTGAAATAAAATACCACCAAATCATATGGGCCTTATAATTGGTGACTAACGAGAGACATAGAAAGCCTTCTTCCTCCATTTCTTTGATCTCTTTCATAAGAATTTGCTTACTTAATCGATAAATATTTGAATCTCAATAATTTCCACAATGGATTTATTAGTATAATTTCCATCTCATAATGTGAAACTACTTGGATGTTGGCTTCCATTGAAAAATACATCTATTATAATGATAGAATTTGACATTAATGACTTTATTGATTTTGACAAGATAATATTGACATACATTGACAAATTTTGACAATGAATCATTATTATTTTGATGACCAAATGACTAATAATCAAAATCCAATTATAGATTTGATTTGACAAACTAAATGACATTTTTGAGTTTTTTTACACATAAAATATACCTTTGACTTATAAACATGTATGTTTAAAAAACCTAGAATAAAGGATTGAAACATTACAAAATATTAAATATGACTTTTATTTAATAATGATAAGAATGACCCAAACTATAAACTAGATAACAATGAAAGACTAAATGATAATTATTAAACTATAAACTTTTTATAACTGGTCCTTAGACTCTACTTTACCTATGCAATTGATTTTTCACTTTTGAAGTTGTTTGGTGTATATACATGATAAGTATAGAAATGATGAACTTATAAGACATCTTCTAATGTCTAATAATAGACATTACCTTGATAATCATACTACGCCTTATTTTATACATAACACACTTCACATACTTTCAACATGTCACACAAAGCAACATGATGCTACACAAAATGGTAGTCAATAGTGAAATAGAGGATGTGCATCATAAAAATTAAAGAATGACATGAAATGGAAACAAATATAAACTCTTTGAGTTATGCTTCTCCAATTTTTGATTTTCTAAACAAAGCCTTTGACAACTACATGTGAGAGGCTAGAATGAAATCATGAGAATTGTAATGAATTTAATAGCATAAAGGCCAATAATTAGATGTTTCAATTTTTTAATACAAGATAATAGTGAATTTAATGGTGTCTATCTCTTCTATATGATCTAATCAATATAACATCATCACCAAGTGTAGAGTCTTACATACTCTAAAATTTGATAGCTAAATGTTATGGAAAAATAAAACAGGGTGAAATAAAATTTTTAAAAAAAAACTCAAATTTGTATGTTTAATGTCTATGATTTTATCTAATCCACCCTTTTGTATATATATTACCCCAAACCTAAACAAAAAATCTTAATTTATAATACCTAAACCAATTGCTTATTGATTTTTATAGTAAAACATTATACACAAATATAGTTTCTCTCATTACCAAGGCAATAACGAATAACATAGCTACCCCTAGCTATGGTCAAAATTCCATCATAGGTTAAGGATTAAGATTTTTGTGATACTAGATAATGATTTTATCCCATATTTGTATAAATTTAACACAAAGAAATCACAGTATATTATATTCACTCAATTACACAACAATAAATATTATTTACCACATGGTAAATAACCTAAAAAATAATTTTCCAAATTTAAATACTAATCTCTAACATGAATTAATCTCAAATTTGTTGAGAAACTCAAGGAACATGTGTCTACATTGGAAAAATTCCAAAGTAAACATATTATAAGATAGTCCAAAGTTGTTGAGAGAATATTGTAAGGAGATAGAAAATTTTAGGCATCAGTTTATAGGTGATAAGTCTTGAAGACATCCAATCAAGGGATATAAATAAGGAAGAGGAAGATAAGTGAAACTGTGTGGGTAAAACTCCAAGTTTGTATGAGGTTGATAGGGTTTGCAAGGTTTTATTGTATTAATTGAAACTTATTTGAATGAAAGAAATTTTGTCATGATTTATGATATACCTTCAAGATTTATCAATGTGTAAGTACATGTTATTGATTTTTTTTTAATCTTATCTCATATTTATATGATGATCCATGAGCTATAAATATAAGGTGCTAAATAATATTGAGTGACTAGGTGCAAAGATACAACATGAATAAAAAGAGAGAGAAAATGATCCTCAACCAAGACAATGAGAATAGATCCAAGCAAGAGTTAGTTAATGATGAAGAGAATATAAATATGGACCATTCTAAATTATGGCCTCTAGTTAGTTAATGATGAAGAGAATATAAATATGGACCAACCCAATGTCCATGAACCATTCTACATTATGGCCTCTAGTTTCCCAGAGGTATTAACTAGATTGAAAAGACACAACATTAATTTGGAGCTCAGGTTGGTTAAAGCATATGACAAGTCATTAGGTGAGATTTAGAAAATGGGACCCCTATAGTATCACCTATTACCTGGACCCTCTTCTAGGCCCCCTCTAAAGAAACCAGTGTAACAATCCCAAGAATAAATAACATAAGGACTTGGTAAGGAGAAGTTGGAAGAGAGACCCGAGGAAGGATTATCTTTAGCCCCACCTAAAAGGCCAAAATCTCTAGTAGAGTACCTAAATATGATTGTGTTGGAACCTAATGAAATAGTAGAGGATGCCCTTAAATTGATTTTTAAATAATATGGGTCAAAAGAAGAAGAGGAACAAACTGAATAACCTCATGCCCAAGTTGAGGAAATATAGTAGGACAAGGGGAAGGAAGTTGCTTTGGAGTTGGTCCTAGTAGCACCCCCATAAAAAAGGAAAGTAGAATTGGCATTGGTCTTAGTTGGGAGAATGAATCCCAATTTGACCTTCACCCACCCCATGAGTGATGTCAACTTGCTCAATGATGAGTGCCCCATTCATGGACCCATTATCTCTAAATGGTTTGTTTATGAGAAAATGCATAATATTCCCACTTTTACCCATTCTTGGGCCTTGACATAAAAAATTCAAATTGATGTTCATGATGAACAATAAAGAAAAATAGTTTCCATAGTAGGATCATGTGGCACATAAGTGGACACTCTAGAAGCATCACGTAGCACATAGGTGGAGACTCCTAAGCCTCCTAAGATCATAGAGTCATCAACCAATATACAATTATATCTAGAAATAGTAGGCTTAGAGAAAGTGACCACCAAGAAAACCATGGTTAGAGGTGAAGAATTCACCGTCCAAAGAGTTGAACCTTTAGTAGGTTTAACTCCCATTGGAGGATAGAGGCATGGGGAGAATCCTATTCATGAGGAAGACATTGAAACCTTAACTAAGGCTCACTCAGCCTAGATCAAAGCAGGGATCAAGGGCATGAAGTAAAGGATACATAACTTGGAGAAGGAAAAAGAGAATTTAGAGACCCATGCTATCCTATCGATCTCAGAGGCTATAATAAATATGTTTGAGGCATCCTTCTCTTATATTTTTGACTCTTCAAAGTTAACAAAGTTGAGGTAGGATGTGTTGGTCCAATAAGGTGAAATAGCCAAAGGATTGGTGGTATAGTGGTAGGATGCAAATAATAAATTAAGCGACCTTATCAACATATTGATTAAGGGTAGGATTTATAGCTTCAAAACCATTAGTCTGGCCCACTTGAATGCAATATTGGGAATAGTTGTTGATAAGATCCAAAGTTTAAGTGCTTAGTCAAAGAGTTTAGATAGACCCCTAAGGGATGAGGAGGAGCTAATAACCAGAGTCAAGAAACTCCTTGGCACCATGTTGGCTAATTTTAAAAAGTCCAATGCTTTGGGCATCATTGATGATGAAGAGTAAAAGCATAAATCCACTTTGATGATGTAATAAGTGAGAAGCAAAAGCCAAGGGCAATCAAGGAGTGATAATAGCCAAATCATGGGCATGATTTTCACTGCTAAATAGAATATTTTAGAAGCTAGGAGCATCAAAGAGGCTATGGTAAGGAATGATAGGGACTTTAATGACTTGGATGATGAAGAAGATGCTATCTCTTGAAGCCATATGTTGATTTGGAGCTTGTCAAAGAGAAACATTAGGAGCTATGGAGATTCTCCAAGAGCAACAAGGGAGCCCTTTAGCCATGGGCCCATCAGTTAATTAATATTACATTTTGTGTAAAAAAATTATAATATTTGAACATGGAATATTATTTTGTAGAGGCATATTCTATTTTTTAGCATATTTGCCTATAGGTCAGTTTTCTTGGGAAAGAGAAATGTATTCTAGAACTGTAAAGAAGGACAGTTGTCCTTATCTTTATACATGTGTAATTTTATAAAAAATTGGTATACTTCCTGAGTCTTATATAAAAGGTAGTATTACCATTTTATAAGGAGAGGGATTTTTGAGCCAAAACTTGTATATTATTTGATCAATTAATATAAGTAAGGAATATTTAAAATTTTGTCCAATTTTGTTTGTATCAATTGCTACCTAGTTTATCTCTCAATTGATTGTTCTAAGTCTTTAATTTGAATGGTTTTTCATGAATTCTAAATGTGTATATTTGATATAGGGTTGCTAATTTGTGCTTAATCTAGATTATTTGAATGTACTTATACTTTGTTTCATTTTATTTGCTCTACATTAGGATGTGAAAATGTTATTTGAATGTAGCAATTAACCTTTAAAGTAAAGATAGTTCATACTTGTAGTCTCTCATGGTTTCCTCAGATATTTGCATGGTATATGATATGATTTGATATTTTTTTACTTTACATTATATACGTTTTAAATGCATGTTTATTTGAAATTAAAACTTTGTCATGGTGTTTACGGCAAGGATCAACAATCCCATACTTTCTTTCTGCCCTACCCTTACTTTTGCTTCTTTTTTTATCAAATCACTTTAGCTTATATCTCATTGTAAATATTCACTTAGATTAGTCTCTAGTGTAAAATTTTGATCTAAGATCAACATATATACTACAAAATTTGCAAGGACCTTGGTGGCTCCCAATCACCAATCAATATAAATATATGGAATAGTTTAATTTGCTCTGCCCCTATTTCACCATAGGTAATAGATTACCAAAAACCTAGTACTCATTCCATGAATTACCAGAATTCTAAAATGAGAAGTATTATTTAAATGCTAAGAGAACATATGATATACATAGAGGCATCAATCCCTATATGAAGATTTATTTGTCTATCAATGTTGAGAACTTACACATTTTTTAGCCTTCTATGTTAAATAATGAATATGAAAGGATGTTGTTACCTTTAATTGATTACCTCACTCTTGATAGTCAATTGGAATTTGAGGAGGATGTTGTGCTATGAAGGAAGGAAAGGATGACATGAAGGGAAGTGAAATAGCATTGGTTGGTTGGGTTAAAAGGACATCAACCTAGAAAGGCCAAGTGGTATTCTAAAGATTATGTTGGGAAAATATTTTTTCACCTACCAAGTTTATACAGTTTTTAGGGACTTAAAAGTCTCAAATTTGATAGGTATGATCTAAATACAGATCCATTGTTTGTTTCTTTCATAGTAAAGGTTTCCATTATATCCAATTATGTAATTCATTCATGCTTATAAGACACTTATATAAGATGTTTTTATATGTAAAACATTAATGTATATAAGTTACATTGGTAGAGATATGGTGGGGTTGATTTGCACATCTTGATGGTGATGAAGGTATGCTATTTCAACTCTAAAAATTAAAGGGTTTGCTTAAGATATCAAAACTACCACTATTTTTAAGGTTTTAATTGCAAAACCAACCGAACGGTTGCATAACCATTCATGATTACAAGTGAAGATTATGTAATTGAGTTGGTGATTTCAAAACCATCCCAGATTGCACACATCAATAATTTGTTCTTGATAAAAAAATCCCAAAGTCGAACATTTAGAAATGTTTATTATTCCAATTATTAGTTCGTTTAATCTTATTATAAGAATTACAAGATGAGAGTGCATAAATATAGGTCATGTGCAATGAAAAATACATCAAAGAGTCTTGGAATTAGATTCACATTACAAGTTATCAAGATTGTATCATAGTTTAGGTTGTCTTCAATTATTCTTAGTTGTTTAGTGGTTTTTTTAGGCTTGGTACATTTTGAGAAGTGTCTGAAAGGTTCAAAGCAAACTTGTGTGCAAGTTTTGAATATGGAGTAGTGAATATATATACATGAAGGCCAAGTTTTGGTATTATATTGTAATTTTTTGGATTACATAGTGGAAGAGGGAGTGAAATTACCTCACCCAGCTATATATTTTCCCACGTTGGGTGTTCCAGGATAAAACATTTTGTTCTTTTGTGTTTGTTCTATATTTTATTATCATTTATGTTTTTATCATGTTTCAATTTCATTTATTACACTTATTAGCTCTATTTTATTCAAGAAAATTAGTCTATAATAGTTGTTTATTTAAACATTTATTGGGCTAAGAGTAAAGGATCCATTTTAGTGAAGACTAGAGTGGTTTAACTACCTAGTTTAGTGATCAACAAGTGCATTAATGCATTTGATAAATTCATCAACAAGTGATAAATGTTATCATTTGAATAAGGCATTCAAGAATATTAGGAGATATGAAGAGCATTCAGTATTACATTATAGGAAAGATCAAACATTCATTGTAACCTTGAAATCCATATTAGATTAAAGATTGCATCACATTGGACTCCCTAGTTGAATTGCATCATACTTGACATGTTGCTTGTAATATTTTAAAACACTAAGGGGCTTGATAAGTGGTTGGTTCTTAAAAAACTTGTTTATCCTAAACACATATCACCTAATTTAAGAATATTTTCCATATCCTCTATAGGTTCACCTTCCTTATTAGGTTTTTGAAGAAGGATATCAATTTCCTAGGGATATGTATGAAATTACAAAATACGTCAGTGACATTTTTGGAGCTTTAGATTGATGAATATATTTTTCAAATTATTTTTATACTTACCTTTTTTTTATAAATTAATTATGTACAAGTTTGGTTTCTAGATAATTATTATTTCATTTAAAAATATATCTTTTGTGTTTGTGTGTTTCCAACACTTTACATTAACTCAGATGAACTCGATCACCCTTCAAAAGAGTCTGAGAAGGAAGAATGAGAGGTTTTAGGCCATAAGGTGTATTTTTATCTATCTCATGAAAAAATAATAGGTTAATGTAGGTTTTCATTAACCTTAGGTTACATAACCACTACTCTCACCCAAGATAGTTAACCACATCTAGTAATAGCTTGTTAAAATTGACCCTGTCATTTTGAGAAAATTAATGGTTTATGGGGATACAAAGTGTCACAACATAAGACAAAAAATTTTAGGAAATGATTTGGATTAGGTATATTGAATGGGAGAAGAAATTACAAGTGATTATGGATACTAATAAACCTATAAATTGAAAGAGTTGTGCCTAATATAGTAAAGGGATTGTTTGTGTGATCATTCTTCTATTGTGATGTAGTCTAGGGAGGGAGAGAGAGAGAGAGAGAGAGAGAGAGAGAGAGAGAGAGGAGAGAGAGAGAGAGAGAGAGAGAGAGAGAGAGAGAGAGAGTTCATCATGGCTTCGATAAAAAATTTCCTTCATAACAAGGTTCATATGGATCATGATAAGGCTGGATAGGGATTTCCTTCATATATAGCCATGAAAATAACATTAGGATAGTGCAATAAAAATGAACTTACTTGGAAACTACCTGGACTATTAGAAGTAATTGCTTGAGCTTGAGATCACCAAATTCTTTATGAATAGCACCACTACAACTGCAATTCCACCAAGACAAGCTCCAATGTGTCACATAGGGCATGCCAAAACTATTGGTGTTTTAGATTTGCACCTTAGTTGAGAAAAATATTGTTCAAGTCTTTTACTCAAATCTAGTCCATCATGGAATTGACCCTAAGTTGTGGGTAACCTATCACAAGGTCACACCTCCAAAGAAAGCCAACTTTTTTCTAGATCTATCACCTAAACTAAAATATGACTGGGAAAAGGGAGATATAAATGGGTAAAAAAGTATAAAAACATGTAAAGAAGGTGATGCACCAGTAGTGTGATTGTTCATCCACTCTATTTAAACTTATAACAAACACTATTGAGATCAGATTTGCAACTCCAAATGGTTATTTATGCATTAGTATTTCATGAAAAGGTTCATCAAATGATCAAAAACTAAGGGAAGTGATGGAGAGGCCTAATTCAAGGCACTAAATAGTTAATGTATCCACTTGATAGCTTTAATCAAATGACATTTAACACTAAACATGACCTACAAAATTATATAATCTAGTAGCTAGGTAAGATTAGGATTTGACAAGGGAGATATTTCTACCACATATGCAAATCAATCCAACATTGACATGCTATACTAGAGGTTACAAAGATCAAATATGGGTGGAGTCTATTCATGCCCAAGAAATGGATTACCAAGCCATTTTCAAGGCTTAGAAGCTTGTATTTATAAGGGGAGAGAGAGAGAGAGAGAGAGAGAGAGAGAGAGGAGAGAGAGAGAGGAGAGAGAGAGAGAGAGAGAGAGAGAGAGGAGAGAGAGAGAGGAGAGAGAGAGGAGAGAGAGATGAGAGGAGAGAGAGAGAGGGAGAGAGAGAGAGGAGGAGAGAGAGAGAGAGAGAGAGGAGGAGAGAGAGAGAGATGAGAGAGAGAGGAGAGAGAGAGAGAGAGAGAGAGGAGGAGAGAGATGAGAGAGAGAGAGATTGTGCATGAATAACACTTAAAAATATAACTAGAGGGGTGGATTGTAATAAAGAGGAAGTCAAGACATCAATAATAGAGGATGAAGAAAGAAAAAATACACTAAGAATAATAAACCTCCTAAAGATAAAATTTGAGATTCAAAGAAAATAAATCAAGACAAGAGAGGAATAGATCATCATGGACAATGGACCTTTTGGAGTCCATCATACAATGGAAGCCATGGAGACACAACTAGTAATACAAGGATGTGGAATAATATGCCTTAAAGGATTGATGATATGAATAAATTAGTAATTTTTAATGTTTAATATGTAGGTACAAGGACCAATTTTTGATCAAATGTGCATGTACACATATATGAGAAGTTTATTGAAGAACAATAAGACATGATAATAAAATCACCCAAAAGAATGCAAATATAGATTAGTGATATGGAGGAACAAGTTGAATAGGATAAAAAATAAAGAAAGAGAGAGAAAATAAGTAAAATATAAGATAATATGAATTTTAAAAACAAATAAGAATCTTCCTTTGAGATGAATCTCAATTTTTTTTTCACTTGGGAAGTATGATGTAGGAGCATCCTTAAAAACTATGTATATTTTAGCTTATTTAGCTTACTAGATCAATACGAATCCTTTCAAAGATTTTTTTTATAAATAAAATGAACATGAATGTGTTTCTAAATTATTTTTAATAACCATCATGAAGTATTTAGGTCATTAATAAGTCAAAATTTGGCTTTTATTGCATGTTTCTAGTTTTCCCTCCAAAAGTAGGAAATTTTAAAATTCAAATTTATTAGTGCATTTGGAGGGGCTTTCTCATGAATAAATAAAGTTTTTTTGTCATGATATAAATTTTTAATCTCAATTAATTTATAAATAATTTTATATAAGGTTTTCTATGTTGGAATGAGTCTTAAAGTTGTTAGTCAATTTAAGGAGCATGTGTCTACATTGGAACAAGGCCAAAAATAAACATATTATAAGATAATCCAAAGTATGAGAGAATATTATAAGGAGATATATAATATTAGGTATTATTTTAAATGTTATAAGGATTTAATATATCCAAAAAATTTACATATATAAGTAAGAGGATGAATAAGTGCACTTGCATGTGGAAAACTCCAAGTTTGTATGAGGTTAAACAGGATCTGTAGGGTTTTCTTATACCAGTTGAAGTTTATTTGAATTAAATAAAGGTTGTAATGATTTATTATGTACCTTTAGTATATATAAATATGTAATTACATGTTATAAATTTTTGTTTTATCTTATCTCATGCTTTTATGATGATCCATGAGTTATAAAGTATGAAAATACATAATTATGTGTAATTACAATCATAAGAAATGAATATTTGTACATGATATATATATATATATATATATATATATATATATATATATATATATTCTTGTAAACCAATTAATATACTAATATTAATTTTTAAGGGATATAATACAACTATAATGATCGTTTTAAATTTATTATAGCTCAAGATTGAATATTTAGTGTTATCAACCTATAGAGAAAACTAGGATTTTTGAGGTACTAAAAACCTCATAAATCAAAAACTAACCCTTCAAGTGCTATGAAATTTTGTTTATAGCTTATATAATTATTTTATAATGTTATTATTTTTTTTTTAAAAGTCTTTAAGACACTCCTATCTCAATATATAGATGTCTAAGTGTAAACAAGTTTGTAATAGACCTTAAAACAGGGTTAAAGGATATGAAAATGGTGTTTTCTTGAGATTGTCTAAGTCAAATCATATAAAAAATCTTATACACAAAATATAATAATTTACCCATTATAAAACTTTTATAATGTATTTAAAGTGACCTAAAGGGAAGATATTAATGGCTGGGTTTTTTAGATTTGTGTTTCAAGCCTAAAATAGGGCTAAAAAGTGATGTTTTTCAAATTTGTGTAAGAATCCAAGTTGAAGAGAGTGTAGAATGGGTTGATTATTATTTTTAAACTATAAATTAGTATTTTTAATCATTTTTAATGGTTATTTTAATATAATTTTGATTTATAACTTCTTGATAACAAAATAGACCTACAAGAAGGCCTAAAATTGTGTTTTTGTGTGGTTTTTGAAAGGATCAATATAAGAAGAGTGTGTTACAAGTATTTGGGAGGGGAGAATACCTATGGGAGTAAAATAAGTCCATAAGAGTATAGATATGTTTAATAAACTTATTTATAATAAGGTGTAACATGTAAATGGATGTATAAGAGCATTTGAAGACCTAATTAAGAAGCCTTATTTGTGTATGTTTACAAAGTTGGTCATAGAGATTGAAATTACAAGTGCCTACTTGCATTAGTTGGTCAAAGATAGGTTGACCAAAGATAAGTGATATTTATTTTGATGGTTCATATAGGATTGAATCATCAAATATAGCTCCTTTGTCAAATATGGATGGGCCAAAAATGATTTGGGATTGGACAAACATAGGTGATTTGAAAAAATGCATTCATAAACAATAGATTGACCTAAGATAGAGTGATTTCATTGACCTTTACTTGGAAGTGGAAAAATTTGATTGTGATTTAGAAGGGGATATTGGCATATCCATAATGGATGATTCTCAAACTTGGGTGTACTTAGTTCTTGTAAAGACAAATTTCCTTGAAGGGGTGATGAAAAGATATGGTTGGATTTTTGGATTTGTTGTTGATCTAAGGCAAGATGGGTGTTGGATATTAATTTTATTTATGTCTATGACTCAAGGGAGTTAGACATTAGATTGGTAGATAAATGGATAATAAAATGTTAGGTGGGATACCTGTTGGCTAATCTATAAGATTTGGTAGATTATGTCCCTATGTTGGGATGATGATACAATAACAAGATTGGGATTGTGGGAAGCATTAGGACTCTACCCAAATGGGTTTTGATATTCCATGATTTGAATTATGTTAGTCTTTGGATGTGATTTTATTTAGATTATTTGATGTTTTAATGTTTTTATGGGATTTCAATTTGGATTTTGGATTTGATTTGATGTTTGGTGTTCAATGTTTCATGTGATATATGATTAGGATATTTGATGTGATTTGACTTTTGATGTGATTAAGCTCAAATTGGATATTGATTGGTGATGTTAGTTTGGATTTATATGGGAGAAAAGATTGATGTTTTGATTTTTCCCTTCCCAACTAACAAGTGTAGGAGATTAAATGTTAAGATAAGGTGTAATTGATGTGGAATTGATGTGACTTGGTCAAAGTTGGCTTGATTCTTGGATGGTTGACGTAGTCAAAGTTGACCTAATTTAGATTTTCATATTTAAATTAACTTGATTTGGTTGATTTTGGAGATTAAAATTATTTGGGTTCATTTTAGTATCTTTAGGGTTATCCTAAGTCTCTTTTAGGTATGTGTTTATTATAATTATAAATGTAGATTATCTCAAATTTATGAGGTGTCTCTTTATTATGGCCCATTCATCCTAACCATCACTTGTATTTTATTTCCTTAATAAAACGATACAAACACATATGCTTTGTAATATTTCCCTTCATCCCATTGTAATAATCCCACATTCATGTGGAGTAATAGTTAGACAATGTTGAAATAGTATAAATAAAAGTCTAGACTATTGAGAAATTACCTACAAATTTTATTAAATTGAGCTTGCTTAAATGAGGTTGCCCCTCGAAGAGGCCAACAATAATTAGAATGTAATTTTTTTTATTTTTTATATAATTAGTCAATATTTATTATTTTATGATTAAAATTCATATATTTTCAGTCCGATTCTAATCTATTTTAGGAAGGATCCTATCATCTGGTATCAGAGGACTTTCAAAAATTGATTTATTTTAGTAGCTTTAGTAAGTTAGGGATATTTACTTATGTCCACCTTATGTTCTTACCTCGCCTTTATGGGATTTTGGTGATAAAAAAGTGGTAAAAAATGGTGGCACTTAGTTTTCACCCTAGAATGGCATTGCTACAAGTTGATTTTTACAACTAATCATCGCTTTGAGCCTAATTTTACAAGTTGTACCTATGTCAAGATATGTAGGTTTTTTCATAAAATACAATCATCACTACAAGCCACATTTCAAAATATGCCCATGTGCATTGATATTTTTCTATACAAAATCCCCAAACCCTCGTGCATGCATCTTTTATTCCTACTACAACATCTGATGAGTCTAATTTATGATATTATATCCATGATCACCTCTATTACACCTAACAAACTATTGTCTTGGATTGAGTATTTCATACATCTTAAGACTTAGAGTTAATAGAAAGTATAAAATAGATAATTATATTTTTTTGGTTTGTGTGAGTCTAAATTTCTCATTATTATCACTATGTTATAACATTTGGCATGATTAGAACTCCATTTTTGTATATGTATCAAGATGAACCCCTAAGATTTTGGTGTAGTAAGTCAACCCTTGGAGCGAACCTATAATAATATGAAACTCTACCATAAAGCTCTAGAGTTTATCATTATATATCTAGAGTTTATCAATAGAGATATGGAATGTATTAGTAAAGCTCCAAACTTTGAAAATCGATCTCCGGAGTACTACAGGCAATCTACGAGTGAACCATGAAGCTCATAAAATTTTTAGTAGAGCTCTAGCATTACTATAGCACATGTTTAAGGTATTTTTGATGAAACTTCAATATTTTAAAAGTATCTATAGGGTTATTTATAGATTATGTCTACACCTACTTTTAGGTTTTATACTTATAGTACTTCTAGTTATAGAATAGTTGAAATAAAACCATTTTTTATATAATGAGATTTTGGGTTAATTGATGTAGTATTGTAATGACAAATTGATGTAACCAATCAAACAAAATTGTCATTAGTTACCCTAATTTCTAAAATTCCTCCTCAAAATGTGAGTTGTTGTAATACATCTTTCTATTTTACAAGTTATTTTGATCATCATTTTGATCTTATTATATTGTTAATTTGTTAAATTTAATCTGGGATACTAGATAAATAGTGAAATAGAATAAAGTAGCATTTCCTTCTACTTCCTAAAGATCAACATATATTAGATTATTATCAGTATATGTATTATTCCAGTTTTTAACTCTTTATATCAATCAATAAAGATTTTTCTAGTTCCATAAATACTGAGTTCATTCATCCTAATTTGAGGGAGAGTAAGGACCCACTCATCTGAGAAAACCAGGACTTGTGTGGTAGTTATGTTTATCATTTCATTATTCATTTAAGTTTTAATAATATTATTTGTGTGTAAGTGTAGATTGTTAACCTATAGGATTATCTATGTTTATGTGTTTACATTTGTTTTTCAACTATTTTCCTTAGTATCGATTTCATTGATATGAACATTTCATTAATAAGTAAATTCAATTCTGAAATCCTAGATAGAAAATGTGTTTATTATTATACCAAGTGTGTTTCTAATTCCAAAAAGTGTGTTTTTAATTTTATTAAGTGTGCTTTTGATTTAGAAATAGAGTGTTTGCATTTACAAGCAATTACCTAGTTTTCACTTTTAGCAAGATGGAGTAGAACTTAGGATTAGTTATTCCATTTAAATCCTCCAAAACATCAATGTTAGCTAAATCACAAAATTAACTTACTGCATATAGCCATTGGAAATTGGCCCTCGTATGAATGACATCAATCTTATATTAATTAAATGAAAGGGTAAATGACACCAATCATTTTTGGTTCCATTGTCAGGAACTTTTATTTTAGGTGTCAGTAAGGTACAAGCATACGCTAATAGTAATCATAAAAATCAACTTACCTAAATATTAAAGAAATATATGAGCATAAAAAGAGACTCTTAGGGAAGATTCATTCTAAAATATCTTTAGTAGGACATTCTAATTGGCCACAGAATACATGCATTAGTAGATAAACTTAGAGATCTAAGAAAAGGGTTTGGAGAAACATTTTCACATGCTAAGGAAGAATTAGACCTATTAGATCCTATGGATAAACCTCCCAAAGAAATAACACCACATAAATGAGATAGGTTCAAAGACATTGAATCTCAATCAAACAGCCTTCCTGCCAACTTTAACGAACCTACATTTCCCCTAGAATGTTTGATAACATTAATTTGGGAGAAATGTGGGACAATCATAGAAATATAGAAAATTCTCAAGGAAATAGGAATAACCCTCTAGGAAGGATTTTTACCAATCCCATTGTCCTACAATAAGATGATAGAATGACCATGAAAAACATTTCTCCATCCATTTTCCCCACCTTTAGAGGTCAATCAACAGAAGACCCTGACCAATTTCTCTTTGAGTTCAAAATTTTGTGTCAGGCCTATGATTAAAAAATTCATAATCAAATTTTGAAACTCTTTCCTTCTACATTGAAATAAGGAGCTATGAGATGGTTTATGGGCTTACTCCCAAACTCTATCCACTCATAGGAAGACATGGACATAACATTCTAATATACATATCAATACTAATGTAGGGTGAGGGATAAGAAGGAATATTTTTTTAGGATCAAACAAAATTAATATGAAAACCTAGAGGATTATCTTAACTAATTTTTATGTGCCCATAAAATATGTGGATATTAACTATATGAAGATGTTTGTAAAAATATATTTCTAAAATGACTTGAGGGTGATGCTAGGGATTTCCTAAACTAATGGGACAAGTGGACATCAATAAGCTAACTCTCCTTAAAATCATTGAAGTGTGCAGAAATGATTCAAATATAAAACGTCGCATTAGGAAGATAAGAGTAGGGGGAGGAGGAAATGATGTAAGTCACTTAATGGAAGAATTATTAAATCTTAAAATGGACATATTGGTTAAAATAAATACCATATTAGATGGATTACAATCCAAAGCTAACAATGCCACTAAATCCTTGGCTATATATTGTGTTAAGTGTACAACACAACATGACCTTAGATATTTTCCTTTAGATAGGACTGATATGTGCTTAATCTATGATACAAATGAACATGACACCAAAAACTACTCCCTCCTCCCATCCCTAAGAAACCAGTTGAAACAAGCCATGTAACCTATATGAGAGCTCAATTTTATCAAAAGGTAGGGGAATCAATTTTCACATAACCAAAATCAAAACCAATTTGTACCTAGATCTCCTACCAACCCTTAGATGATGGCATGGATTGGACAAGCATATCCATAGGCATGGGGACCAACACCATCGGTTCCATAATAATATACACCACAATCATGGATACCCCAACCTCATTAAAAAACTTGGATACCCCAGCATACTCCTCAACCATGGGTAAAATATCCATGGGTTCCTTAAAAAAAATCAATCAAATAAGATACCCTCAGCAATAGGCATTAATTCCTACCCCTTGCATTTAGACACCACATAATGAGCAAGTAAACCAACTATAATTACTTGCTCAACCAGTGGAAAATCCAAAAAATAGATAAGTAACCCTTATATTTGGAGAAGAGTAGGAGGGAAGCAGAGGTGTAGGTGTCATTGATTGCTAGAATGTTTATCTCAAATCAAGAAATACAATACAAAATCCTCCAATAACCATTACTAAGATTCCAAATGAGAAACTGTAACAACCTAAATAAACAGTCTAAGAGAAAGAGCCTAAAAAACCTAAGAAAGCTAACATAACTCCTCCAATTATTCCCTTCTTAGAAAGACTTAGAGAAGCTGAGAGTGGAGGAGAATTTGAGATAATATAGGAATTAAGGAAACTCAACATAGAAATCTGACTATTCCAAGCCATCAATAACATCTCAAAACTCAACAAAGTCATAAAAGGCTTGTGCATCAAAATCCAAGAAGAAAAAGATAATACCCTAAGACCATACAGGTGGATGGAAAGCTTGTAGACTTGTTATCAGAAAAGTTAATCCTACCTAAATATAGATATCCAAGAAGCCTTATAATTATTGTTTCTATAAGAAATAAGGAGATACCCAATTTCTTAGTTGACTTAAGGGTTGCCATTAATGTGATAACAACTGATACTCTAAAAGCTATAAGCCTTATAGGAGTGTATCCCACTTCCACATTCCTATAAGTGGTAGACTACTCTACTACCAAACCTGAAGGTACCATTGAAGATGTAGCTGTGATACTAGAATCTTGGAAATATCCATTTGAATTCATGATACTCCAACCTAAGACAAGAAAATTGGGATATCCATTGATTTTGTGAAGACATTGGTTAGCAATAGTTTCAACATGGATAGATTATAGGTCTAGAGATGTGACCATATTCAATGGGATAAAAGTAAAGAGAATCTCTTTATACCCACCTTCAAAAACATTCCTTGATGCTTCATAAAAATTATGCATAGATGAGATAGAAACAAACAATAATAGTCTCTCTTCATTAGCTATGGTGACAATTAGAAACAATCTAGATGAATTTGAATAATAATTAGCATCGACCTTGGAAGAACACAATGAAGCTCTGAATTTTGATAGTGAAGCTTTAGAGTCTAATAGTGAAGCTCTAGAGTTTGATAGTCAAGCTCGAGAGTCTCACAGAGGAGCTCTAGAGTTTAACCATCCTACTCCAAAACTGGAACTCCTGACCCATACACACCAAGCATCCATATAAAAACCTCATGATGGCACATATGACCACTAACCTATCCAATAAATCATTGTTGAATGGGCACAAAATAAGTAGAATGCATTTTTAAAAGTTTTTCATTGTACTTTAGTTATTGTAATTTCTCCATGAGAATTTTTTTTAAAAATATCACAACATTCCACATGTTGGTACCACATTCTTGTCCCTTAAAATCTTTAATGAGTGAATTTAGATAGGTAAATTCTATCCAAATAGATAATTATCCACCCTAGAAAAATGCTAAACATCAATAACTAGTTGACCAATGAAGAAGAGATCAAGGTTTTTGATATTCTGAGGGGTCATGTGAAGGATTTGGCATGGGATTATAGTGGTATGAAGGGTGTCCACCATCGTGTGTGCATTCATCACATTTACATTGAAAGCATTAGACCTGTTAGATAGCCACAATGAAGGATCAACCCAAATTTGAGGGATAAATTGAGATAGAGAAACTGTTAGAAGTAGGATTCATTTATTCCATCTTTGATAGTTAGTGGGTATCACCATTGGTGATCATGCCTAAAACTAATGGTAAATGGAGAATATATGTTAATTATAGAGAACTCAATAAAGCTACCATGAGGGATTGCTTTCCCTTACCCTTCAATGATCAGGTACTAGATAACCTAGCTAGGAAAAAGTATTTTTCCTTAGATTTAGTGGTTATAACCAAATAAGGGTAGTCCTAAAAGATCAAGATAAAACAACTTTCAACTGCCCTGGGGGAACATTTTCTTATAGGGTTATACCTTTTGGCTTATGTAATGCACCTGTCACTTTCCAAATGATAGTGTTAGCTATCTTTGCTAACCTAGCTAGTGAATGTATGGAGGTATATATAGACAATTTTACTATCAATGGTAGTTAATTTGATGAGGATCTATCTAATTTAGATAAAGTGCTAACTAGATGTAAAGAATAGTAACTCTTTCTCAGCCATGAGAAATGCTTGATAAAGGTTGATGAAGGTATAGTATTGGGACATCATATCTCTTCTCAAAGAATCCATGTAGATCCTAAAAAGATTAAGGTCATTACCAACTTCCCTACTCCTAAAAATTAGATTGACATTGAGAGTTTTTAGGACATGTAGGTTATTATAGATATTTCATAGAGGATTTTAACAAATTTGATGCTCCTATGTTTGATTTTTTAATAAAGGATAGTGAGTTTGTGTGGAATGATAATTGTTAAAGGATTTTGAAATAATTAAGATTAAATTGATTTATTCCCTAGTACTAAGAGGGCCTAATTAGGAACAACCATTTCACATCTACACCAATGCATCCAATAATGTCATGGGTGCATTCCTAGGTCAAAAGGATGAAGAAGGAGGATGTATGTTATTTTCTACATCAACAAGACCCTCACTTCCACTGAAATAAATTACATAACCACTGAAAAAGGGTTTCATGTTGTTTCTTATGCCATGAATAAATTTATACATTATATCATTGGTTATAAAATCTTTGTTTGCATAGATCACTTAGATATGAGATATTTCATGAACAAACCATTGGTATGAGGAAGAATCATTATATGGTTGTTATTATTGTAGTAATTTTACATAACCATCATTTAAAAACATGGAAAAGTTAATGTGGTTGCTGATTTCTTATCAAGACTGAATGTTGTAGGTGGAGAAGGACCAGTGGCAGACAATTTTCTTGATGAATAATTATTTATTGTTTTAAAGCAATCACCTTAGTTTTTTGACATGGAAAACTACTTAGCCATAAGGAAGTTTCATGTTCACATCACTCCTAAAGAAATGAAATGTTTAGTTAGAGATAGTTCTCATTTTAAACAACTCAATGGTATATTATTTAGATTTGGATCTAACCATGTGCTCTATAGGTGTGTTAGAGAGGATGAAACTTATGACCTCATAATATATTTCCATAATTTACCTAGAAGAAGTCACCATTTATACAAAATTACTATCCACAATATCCTTAGGGATAGATATTATTAGACCTCACTCCAGATACATATGAAGAAGTATATTTGGCAATGTGATCTTTGCCAAAGGATGGGAAAACCTACATTATCTAATGAAATGACCATCCATCCTCAAGTGGTTTTAGAACCATTTGAGAAATAGAGACTATATTTTTTGGTCCTATTGATCCACCATCCTAAGGAAAAAAGTACCAAATGGTGTGTACATACTATGACACTAAGTGGGCAAAGGTTCAAACTCTTTAGTTTATAAGATAGGAATAAATTGTTAATTGCTTGTATTACAAGATCATGAAAAGATTTACAACACCAAAAGAAATAAATTTTGATTAAGGGCATTAGTTCATGTTTAATATGATAAGAGTGTTCTCATAACACTATTAGATCAGCCATAAGAAGTCATTCCCTTATCATCCACAAGAAAATGGACATGTAGAGGTCACCAATAGAGAGTTGGAGAACATTATAACTAAAACAATCATCACCAATAGGAAGGATTGGGAAAACAAACTATCATAGGTAGTATGGGTATATAATACTACCTAAAAATATACTACTAGCTTATCATCTTATGAGTTGGTATTTAGTAAGAAACCTCTACTTTATATTGAGTTTGAATTACAAACTTTGAGGACTAAAATAGAGGTAGGAATCAATCCTAATGAGGCACAGAAGGAAAAGATTTTATAACTAAATAAAATAGATGAACTAAGGATGGAAGCTTTGCAATAGACAAAACTATTAGAGAATTAAAAGAAGTAGTGACATGATACTCACATCAAAGGTAGAAGATTTAATAACGGAGATTGAGAACTATTGTTTGACTCCAATTTCTATCACTTCAAAGGAAAGATAAGAACTAGGTGGTTGGGACCTTTTGAGATAACAAAAATATTTGATAATGGGTTAGTCCAATATTTTCCCATTTATGGGAACTAGAAGACTCTTCTAGCAAATGGTCATAAGCTAAGGATTAACCAAAAGCCTTATAGAAAGGAAGATTTTATCCAATATATTTAGTCTCAAGAATAATTTAGCTTCATGGAATAACCTAAGTTCTTATATGAAGGCTAATAGTTGAGGATTGGAGCTAAAAATAAGGAAGGGGATTGGAAACCAAAAATGGCGGTCCTCTTCCCCCAAAAAAATAAAAAATATCAACATAAATATAAATATAAAAAGAAATTTAAAAAGGAAAAATTGAAAACTAGTAAATGACTGCTTCTCCATGGGAAAAATAAATTAAAAATGGTGTTATAATCTCTTTTATATATTCTTAACATTGACAATTGTGTTCTAATCATCGAAAAATAAGTGGCAGCATAGGAATTGATGACAAAATCACAATTAGTAAGGTATCTTGTATTCTATTTTTCTATGTAGGATTAGCCATGAGATTTTATGATGCTTATGTATACTTATCCATGGGAGAGGTTATCCACATTAGGAAGGTGTCCCAAAAAGGGGAAAGCATCCCAAAAAGGGGCATACCAAAAGGAGCTAGTAAAAATAAATATGTCATTTTCATAAAACCAAAAGGTAATATGATGTAATCTTAATGACATCACTAGTAATCATGATGAAAAGGTGTCGGTTGATGGTAATAATGGGATATATCTTATTTATAAGTGTGGGAAATCAATTAGACTAAATAAATGATGGCATCCAATGTACATGGGAAGTATGAGGTATTCTCGACACCATTTGAAAGGACACTTCCATGTAAGATAATGATTTTTCCTAAGTGTCTAATCAAATATTCCATGAATAAAGCTCCTAATAGATCTCTAAATTTTTCATCCTTAATGATAAGGGTTTAAATTCAAGTGTGTCAATTCTTTAAAACATCCTATTCTTATTCTAAAAGACTATGATCATCCTCTAAAAAGAATATGTGTGTTGATTCTTGGCATCTAATTTCTTAAGTATAGTGTTAACATGGTTCAAAAGATGAAGTTAGAGCTGGAGTCTATTGATCTATTATTTTAGGATGGAGTTGTAGATACCATTTTTTAGGAGGATAGGTGGCTCATAATTTTGTATAAATTATAGGGGTATGATGAAAGATTGGTGAATGAAATCATCATCAATTTAAAAGACAATTATTCTACTATAAAAGAAGTATAAATTGCATTCACTAGTCAGGTAATTAGTGATATTACAAGCATTCCAAATGAAGGAGTGAGAATCGTTGCTAGGTCCACTTTCAATGAACTTATCAGGATTTTTCATGAGGAAGGATAACCATATCCTGAGCTAATTGTTAACCCTCAAGGGATGACAAAAGGCATAAAAATGGAAAGTCTACCAAAACCATAGATGACAACAATTTTTTTGGGTAATTAATTATCTAAATTTTGATGGCTAGTATGGTTCACTAGGGTGTGATGTTATGAGATTTATCATTCATTTGAGATAACGGTTGCATAAGTCAAAACATAGAATAAACATGCTTCTATATTTGTTGGGTGTTATATAAATTATGGATTTTAAACATCAGAAAGGCTTAGGTTATATCAAACACCATGGGCTTATTCAACTCATTTGTAATCAACATTTTATTAAACAACCATGAGGAGAGGTAGCTTGGGCATCCTTTTTGAAAATAAAAATGAAAAGGCAACCTAAGACAAAGAGGAGGACATTGTATGTAGCTATAAATCCAAAATATATCTCTACAGAGGATACCTCTATTGAAATACCAACTTCAAAATAACCCCAAAAAATAAAGAATAAGAGAAATTTGAGTCATATACCCTTACCAATAATAGCAAAAGGTAATTCAAAACTAATTGAGAGGAGACCATCAAAGAGGAATATAAGGCCTAGGGTTTTATCAACTAGCTCTTGAGTCACTCCAGGGACATCTGCCTCCCAACAACCCATTTTTATCCTAAAAGAAGTCCCTAAAATACCTATACCAAAAATTCTATGAAGGCATTCATAAAGGAAAAGGGGTACTCCCTAGGAGGAACCTTGTCATGTTACTTAGACCAGATGAAGAAGAAAATTAATTATGTCTATTGATGATGATGAAGAAAGGGATGTGGAAGAAATATTGGGTAGCCTATGACAAAACCCCTTGGAAACTCCACATTCAGAAGCTAAAGTAGTTGCATAAGATAAGACTAAGTATGTTGAGAAATACATAGTACCAACAGAAGTAGAGGAAGAATATAATTTACCCTTGACAAAGTAACCTCTATGAATGATGCATTGTAAACAACTATGGCAAAGTCTTCCCTATCTTCTCCCCCTTCATCATCTAGAATGTAAATTCATAAAGGGAAATATCCTATCATCAAACAATAAACTCAGTGTTCTAGATCTGATGAAGAGACAAACCTATAACAAGCCCTCTTACTCTCCAAGGTTGAATCAACTATCAAACAACAAGCAAACCTGATTGTCTCTTTGATTATGCAACTCCAAGGTAAGGATGATACCCTATCTTATTTACAAAAAGAAATAGAATGGATTAAATTTCAATCTACAGAAAAGGATATTGAAATGCGAGGTCTTAAATCAAGGTTAATTGAGCTTCAATTATTGGTCAATCAAAAAGACCCTACACCTCCTAAGTCACAAGTAAACTAAATATTCCAATCTATAATTTCCTATCCTGATATAATAATTGTATGGAATTGAACTTGTGACTAAATTAAATTTCTAAAAAGAGAAAATAGGAAACTGAGAGAAGAAAACAAAAAGATAAAGGAATATTTTAAAGAGGCACAATAACAAATAGAGAAGGTTAAAGTCACCTTCCAAGTTTCCTATCAACTTGGAGAAAATCTTTTAGCTTGTAGGATACCTTCTTCTTCTTATAGCCTTTTCCTCCATGAAATTTTTTGTATATGGTATTTATTAAGAATTTCACATGACCTTATGAAATTAATGATCATATGGAATATATGGAAATACTTGTAAAAATCACCATTGACCACCAGGACTTGCTATAAGAATTATATCTTTGTGACATGATCTTAGGCAATGAACCTAGATTCATCATTAACCTATTTGTAGGGAAATTATAGATCAAGACTCTCCTCTCTACATTTAAGAACCAAATTACATGGGAATAGATAAATAATGAATATTTTGATAGAGAAAGGATAGTAGGGTTATGTATCAAGCCTTCATTCACCATTGCTAGAAAAATTCTCAATGAATTCATAGCTAACTATTTTTATCACCTACACATTTTTTATCATTACTTATAAGATCTCTATGATATCACTATAAATCTTGACATATTTTCACAACATCATTTTGAAGAGGTACTATTAGCAAGTGAAAAAATATGGGACATATTGAGTGTCCCCTTGAAGAAAAGAGAAGCCATCTCCCCCACTAATTTAAGGTGGAGTCTATGAAGGCCTCAAGCAGTGATACAAATAATTATAAAATCTATGATATATGGGGGAAGAAACCCATGGATTAGAATGTGTTATAGACCACAACTCCTCCTCACCCCCACATCACTATGCTAGAATACATTAGCTCAGTCCTCTGATCAATTTGAAAGATGGATCATATTTATTATCTAAGATATGGGATTTATAGTTGTAATTGAAGACAACATGTTTAACCCATATTCTATATATGATCTCATCTCATGCTTGTAGTAAAGGGTGCCTAATTAAAAAGATAGATAAAGATAGTTTCCAAGAGGACTTGTAAAAGGTAAAGTGTGGGGGAAATGATGATTCCAATTTATGACTCATTATATCCATAATCACCTCTATTACACCTATTAACCTATTATCTTGAATTGAGTATTTCATACACATTAAGATAAGAGATACTTATATCTTATTGGTTTGTGTGAGTCTAAATTTCTCATTATCGTCACTATGTTTTAACATTTAGCATGTTTAGTTCTCCACTTTTATATATGCAGCAATATAAACCCCTAGTATTTTTGGTATAGTAAGTCATCCATTGGAGTAAACCTATATCAAGATGAAACCCTAGAGCTAAGCTCTAGAGTTATCAGTATAGTTTTAGAGTTACTAGTACACATCTAGAGTCTATTAGTAAATCTTTGGACTTTGAAATTTGAGCTCCAAAGTATTATAGGTGTTATGTGAGTGAACCATGAATCTCTTAAACTTACTAGTAGAGCTCCAATATTGATCTAGCATGTGTCTAAGACATTTTTGATGAAACTTCAATGTTCCAAAAGTGTCTAGAGGTCTATTTCCATATTATGTCTACACCTAATTTTAGGATTTATGCTTATAATAGTTCTAGTTATAGATTATCTGAAACAACACCATTGTATCTATAATGAAATTTTGTGTTACTTGATCTAGTGCAATAATGAAAAAACTATGTAACCAATCAAATATACTTGGCATGCATTGTCCTACTTTCTAATGTTCTTCCTTAGAATGTGAGCAATTATAACACATCTTTATATTTTTCAAGTTAGTTTGATCAATGTTATTATTTTTTTATATTATTATTTTGTTAAATGTAATCTATTTTACTAGATAAATAATGAAGTAGAATAAAGTAGAATTTCTTGCTACTTCCTAAGAATCAACATGTAAGAGATTATTAGCATCAGATATTAGAATTCATAACTAACATGATCTCTCTTAAAAACCATTATCATGGTCTCTGTAACACAAACATTATACACTAAGAATAAAATATGCACAAAAGAGCCTTTGTAATGTATTCACAATTATCCATGTGGGTCTCCACAATGACTAAGTCAAAAATACATGGGAGTGCCTATTAAATAGGTAAGGTAGATTATTTTGTGCAACCAGATATTATTACATGAATAACCATAAATTTGGATTTTCTATTATTATTGTGCACTCAATAAATTTGTACACAAAATATAATAACACCTCCAATAATAAACAAACTCTAGAAACAATGCTTACATGATTTAATCCAACACCCTCCCTTAATTGTGCACTCAATAAATTTGTACACAAAATATAATAACACCTCCAATAATAAACAAACTCTAGAAATAATGCTTACATGATTTAATCCAACACCCTCCCTTAAGTTTAGAATAGGGAGTGAAAAAAAAGAGAAAGAAAAGAGTCTGATGGGTCCTAACAACTAGGCCTAATCAAGTACCCATGTAAAAATCATAGTGAAATACAAAGTGTCCCTATGGTAACCAATCCATCTTACCAGACTACATGGATGATGAATCATTATAACTACCAATTCAAATAGGAACCAATACTCTATATGAGGCTAACTCTATAAAAAAAACACTAATGTCAAAAACACTAGAAAAGAGAGTCACCAAGTATGAAATGTTTCACCACAAGGTACCTAAAAAACTAATAATAATAGCTAAAATTAAGAGAGCAAATAAACATATGTTGTAAGGTGTCCCAAGAAAGAAAACAAATCAATACTCGAACATAATTTTGAAGAGGTACACTAGATGGAATGAAGGCCATCAAATAAAAGTGCACTCAGTGGACTCAAAAGTCTCAATGGAACTCAAATCTTCACAATTGGTCTAGATCCACTACTTGATCATAAGAAATGACTGACACTAGAATGCACTAGAATAGATCTTAGGAAAAGAGTCTATCAGATGTGTTGATAGTGAAAAATGGTTCACCAAATGAATTTGATCTACTACCAACAGATGTGGTGCACCAAGGGTTAATAAGGAACATGGCAACTGAAGAAGTTGTATCTGCACCATACCCCTCCCCATACTACTGATTGGGTGGAGTGACACAAAAAAGGTCTGTATGAGTGGACTAAATCCACTACTCAAACACTAACATGATATCATTTTATTCACTAGAATAGCCACTTTTTAGAAGGAGATCAAGATCCATAACAAATTTAAAGGAGACTGTCAACTGTCAAAAAATGTAAAAGATACAAAACAAATATCTCTCAAGAAAATAGTCCTGGTGGTGATGGGATAGTCAACAACTAAAGATTAAGTGCTCAACATGGAGCATAAAAACATGAATAAAAAGACTCCATGACTCTTAGTATGACCATAAATAAAGATCTCATATAATAGAAAACATCAGATGACACATAAAACCCAGAATGTGATCAATTTGTAAAAGATGCCATCAAGAACAAAAGAGTTTCTCCTAAAATAAGGGAGTAGTGTATGACACAAAACTTTACTCAATAATGTAAGACATCAAGCTCTAACAAAAATACATTTGTTAGTATAAAAGTGGCACAAAAATACAATGCACACTAAAAAAAGGGGCCATCGAACTCTATCGATAATGCGTCTATGAGTGTAAAGTGTGATGACAAGGACAACAATGTGGGCTAAGAGGGCATATTTGAAATAAAAATCACCTCCAAAAAATTAAGGTAAGGAGGAGTAAGAACAAATTTTATTTATCTATGAGGGGGTCTAACCTCCTACCAAACTAGACCTCACCCTTTGTTATTTGACAAACAAGGATGAAATAATGGTATCCTAACAATGAGAAAACCCTCAATAATTAAAATGGACTTCAAATTACAATAATACCATCTTTAAAAAATTCTCTATTATAATAATTAAGAACCCCCAAAATATTAAAAAGAGGCCCCTCCATCAATAATATTTATTGCACTAATGAACAAAAGGCACCACCTAAATAAAATTGACCCCTGCTTTTATAAAAATTTCCCACTTAAAATAGTGTCCTCACCTTGCCAAAAAGGGGCTACCACTTAAAAAAGCATCTCCACAAAAAGCATTTTCCCACTTAAAAAAAATGTCTCCACCTTTAAATCACCCCTCAAAATAATTATGTTCCCCATGTTTAAATATTCCTCACTTAAGCTCATGTCCCTCACTTAAAAATACTTAGCTCCCCTTAAGTTGGCCACTAACAAAATTAAAGACCCATGAGAGACTACATAAAAAATAACCTTTCTAACTATAAACACCCAATTGCCTAAAAAAAGGTCATGTGCTCTGATACCATGTCATAAATTAGAATGATTCTCATTTATTTCAGATCTCTCTTGCATGACCATTACCACTAAAAAACATAACCATCAAACAAATATTATGCACACAAAGAATAAACTATGCACAAGTTAGTCTCCATTATTTCCTTAAGGAATAATACACAATCTATAACTCTCTTCCACCAGGTTAGGCTAAGAAATAGGAGTGCCTATTAAATAGGCATAAAATATTATTATGCATAACAAATAATTTGTTATGTGAAACAAATATTAGTTGCTATGGAATATGTACACACACAAAATAGGTGTGCAAATATTCAACACATAAAAACTAATTAATTAACTCCTACTTAAGCTTAATTCCATGATTAATTTTTAATTCTCACTCCCACACCTTCCCTTAAATTTAAAATAGGAAATAAGAATTTAGAAAGTAAAGAGACTGAATGGGTCTTGGTAACTAGGCTTGACTAGGTACCCATGTACAAATCGCAATGAATTACAAATTATCCCTATGGTAACCAATCCATCTTACTAGACTACATGGATGATGAATCATTGTAACTTCTAAGTCAAATAAGAATTGGTATTCTATATAAGGCTAACTTTGTAAAAAACACTAATCTCAAAACACTGGGAAAAAGAGTTACCAAGGATGAAATGTATCACTGCAAGGTGCCCAAAACTAGTAACAATAGATAAAGTTGAGAGAGGAAAAAAAATATATTGCAAGGTGCCCCAAGAAATCAAATGGCTCAATACTTGAATGTAATGTTAAAGAGATACATATGATAGAATGAAGGCAATCAAATATAAATGCACTTAATCACCTACCTCCAAAATAAAAAATGGTGTACTAAGAATGAGCACAACACCTAAAGTAGTATGTCCACACACCCCTCCATAATTCTGAAATGGATGTAGTGACTCAAAAAAACCATCTAAATGAGTGGGCCAATCTAACTATGCAAATATTAAAATACTAACACTGGGCTACACTAGACTAGTTATGCTCTAGAAGGAGAACAAGCTCCACCAAAACATCTTAAGGATATTGTCAAAAATTAGATACATATATGAAATCTCTTAATAATGATGTCCCTAGTGATGATGAGATAGTCATGTAACTAGAGAATAAAGTGATCAATCATGGAGCACACACATGAAGAAAAAATCTCCATGAATCTTAGTGTGACTATAAACAAAAGTACCATCCTACAACAATATCATCAAGTGATGCAAGAAACTCCACAATGAAATCAATCTATGTAACACATAATCTATGCAATGAAAGATGTATGCTCAAAAAGAACACATCTACATAATTAAGGAGCTCAAACAACAAGGAACATCAATAGGTAGGAGGACCAATGTGTGGTCGAAGAAGTTAAATAGTGGAAGAATGATGTTTGTAGTGTCCTCACCAAGAATGCTTCTTATGTCACCAATAATGATAAAAAAATCCACTCCAAATGAACATGAATGGTGGATGAGGATGCCTTCATATGTGTGGGTGCAAAGTCCATAATATAAGAATGTGAGGTAATATCCAAAGAAGTATTAGGTAGATCATGTCTAACCACTATAATCTTAGGTTTCTCAAGCCTAAGTGAAGGTATTGAAGAGCCCATATATAGCTCATAATCCTCAAAAAGAGTGGAGTGAACAAAATATGGAGATCTATTAGTAGATCCCAATGAAGATAAAGCACCTACATCATAACCAGGGCCATACCAAGCAATCTACATAACATGTTGAATAGGGTGAGCAATGTCTTGTAAATTCTTCCCAATGCCTACAAGTCTAGTAGTGTAACATGGAATGAAGCATGCAAGAGCCAAAGCTAATGGTATGCTTCTCAAAATAAGTAGGCATATATGCAGGTGAAATTGGAGTGGGATGTGTAGAGAGTGCAACAATAAAAGGAACAAAAGTATCATATATAATAAGAGGAACAATAAAAATAATGGGCTAATTAGAATCTAGTGAATCACACTATAAAATTACATCAAGTAGATGCGTACCAAATTTAGTAACACAACATGATGGCATACCAACTAGTTTCTTCTATAGAGAACATATGAGGGCAGCCTTTCCATGACTCAGGGAGAATAGAAGATAATTCTACATTAAAAGTTTCTTTTATGCTTCTTGAAGTGCTAGGAAAGAGTCCATAAGATCAATGGGTTTCTTACAACTCGGTAGGGTACTGTCAAGAGTCATACCAAAACCAAAAATAGGAGCAACAACCACTATATCATAATGTGCATCTATAAGTGGAGGAGGTGAAGGTACCTCATCCAAATAACCACCAGTAATAAGTGTCTCATCCTCAAAAAATATGTCCTCACTAACAATATAAAGGGGATAAGAACCAATATGAGAAGATGAAGATGCCAAAGATTCCTCATGCAAATCACCATCAAGAGTATCATTCTCACAACTAGGAGAAGATGGTGGAGAAACATAGTCCCCAATAAAAGAATCCTCACTTTGAGAAGAAGGAGAACAAGGAGGGACATGTGGAGGTGAAGTGACCTCATCAAACAATATAGAAATAATTTATTAGGATTCCTTGGGTGATGTGGCATGCTCAATATGAGTTTGTAAACTTTTATAAATATGAAGGTGAATGAATATAAGTGCCTTATTTTTCATGTATGCAAGCCATGTAATATCATCCTCATCTATAAAAATAGGAAAGTCACCAATGGCAACTCTCCGTGATCCCTTCAACTATAAGTGTAACATAATTTTGGTTTTATAGGTGGTGTAGTTTGAAGAGATAAGTGGTTCAAACAGACAAGAATCCATACTCGGAGTCATGAAAAACTAAAAAATTCAAAAAATGGCCAAAGAGTGGCATCGATAATCATCAAAAATGCATCTACACATACAACCCATGGCCAAAAAAGTACAATGCACACTCAAAAAATGGGACATCGGTCGCAACCAAAAAAGCATCCACAAATGAAAGGAGTACAAAGTAGAGTATGATGACAAGAGGGCCAAGAGGGTACCAAAGAGGACAAAAACACTATAAAAATGGGATGTCAAACTCTACTAAAAATACATCCTATGTACAAATCACACAAAAAAATGAAGTATTTTTGTGAGGGGGTCTCACCACCTATGAGACTAGACCTCTTCCTCCATCTTTAACAAACAAAATGGATTGTACTATAAAATAATGCTAGTAATGACCAAAGGTGCTCTTCGTAAAAAAAAACCCCCTCTTCTTTCTTTTACAAAATGTGATTGTAAAAAAACATTAAAAAAGACTACTCCACTTAAAAATTTAGAATTCAAAGAATAATAACACCTTTCATAAAAGGAGGATGCCTTTTGTGTGTTATGGGGACACAGGGGTTGACTACAACCTTATGTGGTAGTGAATATCAATTTTAATGATTCTTTGCCAATATTGTCATTCAACATGAATATCAATGTGAATTCCAATTTTCAATGCATGTTTCTAATGCATATACCTCCCCCCCCCCCAAAAAAAAAAAAAAGATCCATTAAAATGCTAACACTAATCGTCAATGTAATGTTTGAGTTTAGTAAAATGGTTGACTGGTAGTGGGGCCATGCAAGTTCAGTCCAATAAAAATGAGTCACATGCATCAAGACAAAAAATGAGGATAAGTTTCAAGAAACTAAAAAAGACACCACTTTCAAATGATTTAATCCAAAATCATTAACTAACTATTAATAGATCAATGATGCTTGGTGTCAAATTCTATAGTAACCCAACTACTAGGACAATTGCATCTATGTACAGATGTGGTAGTTAAACTAAGTCCAAATCAAGGTGAAAGCTATGAATCACACAAAGGTTGATATCTAGGTCATGAAAAACATGAAGACAGTTTGACAAAACCCTGAGCATGTTTAGAGAGATCTAAATTTAATGACCTTTGATGGTGAATGGTGCAATGTGGTGGTTTGAGGAATTGTAGCTGGATAGAGATCTTACAAGAGACTACATGCATGCCAAATAAGAGGACATAATAGGGATTGATCTTGAATCTATAGTCATCGACTTAGCAGTGGAAAGCAATCAAGAATAGGAGTTTGCAAACTTATATGGCCATAACTATGTGGTCGAATAGCTATATGGCCAACAAAGGATCTTCATTTCAATCTCGCTATCAAAAAACTATGGTTATTAAAAAAAATTACACAACAAAGAGACTCAAATAAAGATGGTGCAGGATAGTTAACCAAGGTGCTGCCAAAAAACAATTTAGTCTATTACATCCAAAGTCTAATAATCCAAAATGTCACATGTTCCCAGTGCTAAATGTAGGAGCATTGTCATATGTTAAGGCCAACTTTGATGTTGAATTTGGTGAAAGGTAGTTTCTTGTCAATTCTTGATGCTGGAATACTTATGGGTGAAGCAAGGGTTGTGTATGGCAATGTTGAGGAGACTACCAAAATAGGTTATGTGCAGGTAGAGGAGACTAATAAGCACCGCTCACCAAAGATTTGACACCAATGGTGGAATCTCCATTCCAATGCTTCAATAATCCCTAGATTCACAAAAAATAATCAATGCTGAACAAACTTGATTTGTGAATACAACACAATAGAGGTGGATAGACTACATGGATCTATACAATATGGTTAACCACATAAAACTGTAAAAAATATATTACCTACACAAATAATTTAATCAACATTAGTACATGATCCTGAAACAGTGTTAGGAGGCTGAGTAATGGCTACAAAAACTACTTTGATACCATGTTGGAATTCATAATGAATTCATAACCATTAGGATCTCTCTTGCAAAACATTACCGTAGTTTATGTAACATAGATATTGTACATTGAGAATAAAATATGCACAAAAGAGTCTCTATAATGTATTCACAATTATCCGTGTGGGTCTCCACAACAACCAAGTTAAAAATATATGGGAGTGCCTATTAAATAGGCAAGGTAGGTTTTTATGCAACCAAATATTATTGCATGAATAACCATAAATTTGGAGTTTCTATTATTATTGTGAACTCAAGAAATACATGCACAAAATATAATAGCATCTCCAACAATAAGCAAACTCTTGAAACAATGCTTACATGCTTTACTCCAACATCAGATGTATTATTCCATTTTGTAACTCTTTTCATCAATCAATGAAGCTTTTTCCAATTCTAGAAATACTAAGTTTATTTCATCATTATTTGAGGGAAAGCAAGGGCCCACTCACCTAAGGAAACTAGGACTTGTGTGGTAGTTATGTTTGTCATTTCAAGTCATTCATGTTTTAATAAGATTGTTTATGTGTAAGTGTGGATTGTTAACCTACAGGATTATATTTGTTTATGTATGCACATTTATTTTTCAACTATTTTCTTTAGTATTGATTTCATTGATGTGA
Organism: Torreya grandis; assembly: GCA_037957365.1. Taxonomy (NCBI): domain Eukaryota; kingdom Viridiplantae; phylum Streptophyta; class Pinopsida; order Cupressales; family Taxaceae; genus Torreya; species Torreya grandis. Next base: position 51,311 of record JARHVA010003330.1, on the reverse strand, counting down.
ACATTTAATAAATAAGTAATTTCAATTTTGCAATCCTAGATAATAAGTGTGTTTCCAATTCTATCAAGTGTGTTTCCAATTCCACCAAGTGTGTTTCTAATTCCATCAAGTGTGTTTTCCATTCCAACAAGTGTGATTTTGATTTAGCAATAGATTGTTTTTGTTTATAATCAATTAGCTAGTTTTCACTTTCAGCAAGATAGAGTAGAACTTAGAATTAGTTTCTCCATCAAAAACCCCAAAACATCACTGTTAGGAAAATCACCAAATTACCTTATTGCATATAGTCATTGAAAACTACCCTTGATATGAATGGCATCAACCTTAGATTAATTAAATGAAATAGTAAACAACACCCATCAACATCTATAACAATAATTTGTGTCATTAGTGTTCTATTGTGTCTTCAACATCAAACTCTGGTAAGGAATTTCAATTACAATTTTTTATAAGCTCTAAATTTTGATTCAATTTTTGATATACAACCAAACGATCACATTGTAATTTTTCTATATACATTTCAAATTTAGATATAATTTTGGCCATATAACTAGTTAATTGCATTACAATATTTTTACTCGTAGTCCAAAAGAATTCATTTTTTTCACCTACATGGATGTTAAACCATTGTGATCATATTATCAAGCCCATCAATTTAACATATAACTTCACTTGATATTTTCTATAATCTATTGACTCTTTGGTAGATGGTTGTTACTCATGTCAGAACCCACACCATGGCACATGACATTACTGAACTCTAGATCAAATTTGAATACTAATTGCCTGAACTATATGATCACATTCTTGACCTTAGTGCTAAAAAGTGATTAATCTGTACTAATGGGTATCATCAATCTAATGGTTATTCTTCTTCTATATCACCACGACGCATCCCTCAATAATATTTTTCTAAATTTGATGACATTGATCCCACTAGATGGATTTACCATTTCGAGTAGTATTTTAGCCTATATCCCACCATGGGGGAAGAAAAGATAAGTATTTCTTCATTTAACTTAGAGAATGAAGTTGTCTAGTGGTACTAATGTAGTGCAAGTCTAATCCAGAGCCATATTAGGATAATTTTTCCAAGATATTTTTCATACATTTTGGGCTTATTGCCTATGATGATTTCATAGCTACCTTAAATAAACTTCTTGAAACTAGCACCATTTACGAATATCAATTAGAGTTTGAAAAGCTTACCAATCAGACTAAAGGCCTATTTTGATGGTTTTTTCAAAATTTACTTCATCAACAAACTTAAGGATGTGATTTGAGCCTAGATTAAAAGTTTCAACCTCATATCATGATGGAATCCTTGGGCTTAGCCAAACTTTTAGAAGATAAAATCACATCACAACATCACAATTCCAATTGGGTACTCTCCAAGTCATATTTATTCCAATGTCCAAACCTCAAGGCAACACCCATCAAACATATCAATAAGGGTTAAATGCACACACATCATGACAAGAGTTTATGCTACAATTATGATGACAAATGGGCTAGGGGCATAAATACATTGAAATTTTTGTATCTAGTCAATGTTAATTCTTCACTTGATATTAATACATGGGAGGATAGCTCATATTCTCATTTAGATGATTTTGAGTAGGAACCTGATGATTCATATCCCTTAGATACACATCCAAAAAATTTTGTGCATGCATTAGTTGGGGTAACTACTCCAAAAATGATGTATATAAAGTTTTTTTCAAGAAATAATCCCTCACCATATTATTGATTTAGGAAACACTCATTACTTCATCAACCCTTAGGTATCTAAACAAGTAGATTGTGTTGTACACCCTTGTTCTAGTTTTGAGGTGATGATTGCTAGTGGAAGAACATTGCCCTATAAAGGAAAGTGCCACAATGTTCATATTTAAGTGGAAGACTATAATCTTAGGACTAACATGTTCACTTTGTCTCTAAGCAGATATGATGTTGTTTTGGGTGCATAATGACTAGGAACTCTTGGATCTATTCTTTTGGATTTTTTTGAGCTATGGATGCAATTCTCTGAGAATGGAAACCAATATACACTAAAAGTATTTCTTCTTGGATCCACTAGTATCATCATCTCTCATCACATGGAGAAACTTCTCAAAAAGGGTTCCCATGACATAATTTCCCAACTCCTTTCTCTTCACATTGGTCCAACAAATGATTCTGGCCAAACATCAAACTTGAAAAATATTTTGGTCGAACATGCAGTAGTTTTTAAGGAACCATTTGGATTGTCACCTCACTGCCCTTAAGAGGATCACATCAAAAAATTTATAGGTAATGTGCCACTAGATATTTATTCATACTATTACCCCTTTCTTCAAAATATCAAGAGTAAATAAATGGTTCATGATCTCCTGCATGCTAAGTTACTCGAGCCAACACTATCCCATATTCCTCTCCAGTCTTGTTTGTCCATAAAAATATAGCTCTTGGCAACTTCGCAAAATTTTCCTAGAATTGAAAAATCTCACCATTAAGGAAAAATTTCTCATTTTGATAATAGACAATCTCCTCAATGAAATCCATGGTGCCATATTTTTATCTAAGTTGGATATACACTTTATATATCACCAAATCTTCATACATGAAGTAAACATTATAAAAACATCCTTCCATACACATGATGATCACTATGAGTTTGTTGTCATGTCATTTGATCTAACCAATTTCCATTCCACATTCCAAGGCTTAATGAATAAAGTATTTTACCCCTTATTTTAGAATTTCATCTTGGTCTTCTATGATGACATCCTCATCTATAGTCAAACTTGGGAGGATCACCTCCACCATCTTGACATTGTCTTGCAACTTCTTGTTGAGAACCACTTATGTGTCAAATGTTATAAATGTTAATTTAAGAAACCTAAGGTATAATAAATCAAAGATATTGTATTAGTTATTGGTGTTTATGTCAACCCTAAAAAAATTGAGGCTATAATACATTAGTAAAATTTGAGGACACTCAAAAGTCTACATGGATTTCTTGGCCTGAAAGGGTACTACCAAATATTTATCAAGGATTATAGGAAAATCATGGCCCCACTAATGACTATATCAAAAAAAGACTCATTTGTATGGTTTACATCATTTGAAAAAGCATTTGATCACCTCAAATATGCAATGTGTGTTTCACCAGTATTGGCTATGCCTAATTCCTCCTAGCCCTTTATTATTGAATGTGATTCTTATGGTATAGAACTTGGTATTGTGCTCATGTAGGACAAGCATCCCATTTCCTTCATCAGCAAGGTCCTCATCAAGTGTAATTTAGCATGTTCCACCTATGTCAAGGAGATGATGGATATTATTTATGCAGTCAACAAATGGCATCTATACTTGGTAAGCTAACACTTTTATATCAAAACCAATCAATAGAGCCTCATATATTTTTTGGAGAAATGGGTCTCTTCCCCAGATCAATAAAAATGGATTTATAAGTTCATGGGGTATGAGTATGAGATCATATAAAAAATAAAGGAAATTTTGGCGGTTTATGTTATGTCTTGCAAATTTAAAGAATAGATAGGACTGTATGTTATATCTATTCCCATTTCCACATGGTTTCATGATATTTAATAGGAGTGGCATCATAACAACCCCACCCAATAGCTCATTCCCCATCTATCTATTGATTCTACTCTTAAACCTCACTATACTTGGGATGGCTAAACATTGTGATATCAAGGTTACCTTGTATTGGTCATAGGCTCCAAGTTCAAACAAACTATTTTGTAAGAGTTGCATGCCTCCCCTTCAACAGATCATTTGATTTTTATGAAAACCTATGAGCATGTCTGCCACAGTTTCTTCTAGTCCAAAATGAAGCAAGATATCGATATTTTTGCTATAAAATGTGATATATGCTAATGCCACAAAGGGTAAATAATTACATCACCTAGTTTACTCCAGCCACTGTCCATTCCACAACATATTTGGGCTAACATTTTGATGGATTTGATTGAAGGAATTCCTAAATTAATGATAAATATGTCATTCTCATGATGGTTGATCATCTTTATAAATATGGCCATTTATGTGCTCTATCCCACCCCTACACTACTTCAACCATCATGCAAATAATTATTGATCAAATATTCTGGATTCATGGCATTATCATCTCCATTGTATTAGATCATGACTCAACCTTCACAAGTCATTTATGGTAGGAATTCTTTAAACTTTTCAGCACCCATATGAAAATGAGTTGAGGATACCATTCACAAGCTAAAGGCCAAATATAAATTATCAATAAATCTCTCAAAACATATCTCCATTATTTTTCCATGGAGCAATTACATTAATGGGTAAAATAGTTACCACTTGTCAAATGATGGTATAACACCTCCTACCACATGGCCACTAAGATCACCCTATAAGAAGTTGTCTATGGTCAAAAGCTAATATATCTTCTCTCACATATACTAGATATCTCTCAAGTGTATGACATGGATATTAATCTCAATACACATGACAATATCCTTCACATCCTCAAGGATAATCTCCACCTGAAAAGTTTTTTATGAAGCAATAGACAGACTAACACCACTCTAAATGATCCCTTTAACTTGGAGATATGGTTTTCCTTCACATTCAACTTTATAAATAGTAATCTTTAAAGCTAAAAGGTTGCCAAAAAATAGCTCCTAAATTCTATAGGCTACATAAAATTATCTAGCGGATTGACCCCATCACCTACAAGTTGGAACTTCCATATTCATCACATGTGCACCCAGTTTTTCATGTCTCTTACTTAAATAAAGTCCTTGACCATAATGTCACCACCCAAAAAATGATTATAGAACATGGTTAGAGGGGTCTATCATCTTATAAGTTGCAGATCTGTATTAGACAGACACTCTCGTAAGCTCCACAATCATGTCATCACCAAGGTTTTAGTATAATGACAAGGGATACAAACAAATTATGCTACATGTGAACCACTTCTTCAAATCCAACAATAGTTTCCTCGTGTTCAGCTTGTAGGTAAAATATTTAAAGGTGGAGGCCATGTTAGGACCCTTTGTTCTAACCATTATTTTTATTTTCTTTCCTTAATAAAAGTTATAGACCTATATGCTTTGTAAGACATATCTTGAGTCCATTATAATAATTCCACATTCATGTAGAGTAATAGTAAATTAGTGTTGAATTAGTATAAATTAGAGTCTAGACTAGTGAGAAATTGCCCACAAATTTTATTAAATTAAGTTTGCTCACAATAAGTTACCTCTGTAAAGAGGCCAATGATAACTGTAATACAATTATACTTTATTTTTAATATAGTTAGTCACTTTCTATTATTTTCTGATTAAATTTCATATATTTTTAGTCTAGTTCTAATATGTTTCAGGTAGAATCTAATCACTCTCACATCTTTTGTTCACTTGTAGGATTTGAGAGTTATTTGTATTAGTAAATTCTCCCCTCACATGTCACAAACTTTCCCATACTCTTTTTGGGAATATGACATATGGCACACACCAAAGAGGCCTTTTAAGGTCATGATGGAATTAATTTAGCTCCCTCATCCTTCTTCTTACTCTATTTAAACAACCATCTTCTCTCTTTCCATCTAGTCAAACATACTCTTGCACTCTTGTGATGCTATTTTAGCTTAAGTACATTATTTTCTCTCTCTATTTTTTCTTGTTATGTACTCAAACTTAAATTTTTTGCAAGACTTCTAATAATATTTTAGATTTTTTCTCCATTTGATAGTTTCCTTGCCAAATCTAGTCTCAACCTTGTGATTTGATTCTTTATCAAAATAATATTTCTTCAATTTTCTTATTCTTTCAATATTTTAATTTAATTTTGAAAACTAAACTAATATAATATCAGACCTAATTTCTTTCAATGTTAAGTTTTAAGTGTTTGTGCAAGTCTTTAGATAAAAAGAAACATATATATTACAGATTCTTAATGCTCGATCTTTCTAATATTCTATTATTTCAATTCATTTTTCTTAATAAAATTATTAATTTCAAGCATTGTAGTTACTTAGTTCCATGTGATTTGGCAAATTTAATGCATTCCTAACTAATTTTTTTATTATTAAATATATTAGAATGCATACTTAGATATTATTATTATTTTTTTTTTCCAATCAAAATAATTCGAATTTCTAACCATTTAACTATTTTGCTTTCATTAAAAATATTATTTCAAAAATAAAATTGTAATACTCTATTTTTTGGGGGGTCTATATTGGAATGCCCCTATATATTTTTTTGGCTTTTGTAGTCTACTCCCTACCTTGGTGCTTTCTTTGCATTAGTAGTTTCAATTTAATTTGGTATTTCCCTAAACTAAGGTGTTTTAATTACCTTTGATATCTTTTCAAATTTAACTTTGATTTTTTTTTAATGTTTTTTCAAATTTTAAGTTCTGGTATGATCTATTTTTATTCTTACTTTCCTAAGTCTTATTAGACCATATTTTTATTTTGTCATTTTTCTTGTTCGATGTTGGCACTCTTTTACCTCAGTTTAGCTCTTGATTTTTGTTAATGCATTGCCATGTGACATATTTTGGATTATTAAACTCGGTTCATGTTGTTTACTTTCTCATGCCTTATTCATTTCTTTTCTTCTCTGCATTGTCATTTACCAAAGCTTTGATAGGAGATATTTTTTTTGGTTTGATTTAGCCTTTAACGCTTTCCTTGTCTTATTTTATTATTCATTTCTTGTTTGTGTCAATCCATTTCATATACGTGACACTTCAATTAAAACTCTCATTCTTATCTTCTTAGCGTAATTCTCAACCAATTTTTAAGTGGCATAATTAAAATAAGCTAAAAACTATTGTAGTATGTAGTGTATATATATAAAGAAAAAGACAAAACAAAAAGTCCAATTCTTAGCTGATTTGTGAAAGCTACTTAGTTTTTATTTTTTTTAAAAACCAAATCCACCAAAAGGCAAATGTCATATAAGGAACATGTGCCTCTAGTCTTTTTTTAAATAAAGACTTAATTCATTTTTTATTTAGCTTTGATCAATGATTTCAATTTCAAAAATTCAAATCAAATCCTTAATCTTTACGTGGAAACAATTTTTTTAAAACCTTTGGTTATGATAATAAGTAGTTATGATAGTTTTTTTTCCCCCTAAAATAACACATCAATTTTTTTAATGAAGTTTTAAATCTTAACTTAAAGTATTTTTCTATAGACTTAAATAATCTTGCTTCTTTAGCTTTTAATGTTTTTCTAATAATGTAGTTATGGAAGTAATATGATGTTTTGATCAATAGTCTTTAGTAATAATTTATAAAAAGGATAATAAAATTGTTATATTAAATTATCAATTTAAATATAAAAATTAAATTAATTTTTTTTACAAAATTTGTACAATAAAAAATTAAGTGAAATGTAAATATTAGTTAACTTTCTAATCACAATATCTATATCTTTTCAAAATGTATAGTTTTGAGATGTTTATTTTTAATCTCTTAATGAACATATTATTCCGCAATATAATATTTTTAATCCAAGGTTCAAAATCATGTAATCTATAGGTTATTTTGTAGGTACTCTTAGGAAGCATGAAAATTGTATTATTGAACCTCTTTTACTTAAGTCTAATACTTTCTTTGCTTTTAATATGAATTTAAAATCATATTGTCCTCTGCACTAAAGGACTTATCATATAACTTATTTTGATTATAATATTTATAATGCTCATACTTTTGTTACAAATGTTAAAACTTGTGAGCATTATGGAAAATGTATACAATGAGAAATACAATAGATCTAGAAATCAATCATAGCTCAAAAAATATACATCCTACTTATATTTCTGATTGGAGATACATTAGATAATCAAGGTCATGATCAATATGGATTTGTTAGACCTAGCCAAGAGATCTTTTACTACAATAATATCACTATGGAGGGTTATAAAGCCTCCAGTTAAGCAAAACTATGCAATAACCCTAACTAGGTCCTATGTTTTCATATTCACTAAACTAATAACAAGTAAAGTAAAAATCTAATCTAGTGCTTGCTAAAGCATGCACAGAAGATATATATATATATATATATATATATATATATATATATATATATATATATATATATATATATATATATATATATATATATATATATATATATATATATATATATATATCCTAATACATGGAAAAGAAGTGCAAACACATATCTATCTACTCTTATAAATGATGAACAAAGTTAGGAATACTTACCTTTGAAGAAGAACCCATCGAGCCTCAATCTCTCCCTTGGTCAAGGTGCTTCACAAGAGGTTGTTGTGGTATTTAATGATGACAAGGATAAATCAACTCTAGAATACATAACACATCAATGCATCCAAAAGACTTCTCCACAAGACAAGATTCATATCTCCAAAGAAAGTATGAAACCCTAAGCTTGTTCCTCAAGTAGAATGGTGATTAAGCAGATGTGAAACATATCTTAATTCTTCTCTTCTTGATAAATAATGGAAATGAATGTGTATATATAGATAAATCTAACCCTAAACCCTTCCAAAAGTTTAAGCTGACAAGGTCGACCTGATCAACCTAGTATTGAAATTAGAAAAAATTAACTAGGTTATGAACTATTTTGGCCATGGCCAGCCTAGTTCTTAGCAAGATTTTTTAAATAACAATACAAGGTTGATATGACTGACATAGTTATGTAAACTATCAAAAAGGGGTCTAGGTTAGGGAAATGGTTAATGAAGGTGGAAAATGACTAGAGTAAGATGCAAAATAGGAAGCAAAGCTTAAGGGAATAATTTTAAGAGTTGATTATATTGATAACAAGTGGTAATAAGGAACAAAAATCCTAAAAATCACTAATGGTATGTCCACCCCTTTCTCAGTGCACCCTTTAAAGCATGCACTTAGAGAGATTGAGATTCAATGGGTTCCTGCAAGATAGAAAGTATTAGTAAGTGACAAAGTTTGAATACTTTCTATCTTGCAAGAACTCATTGAGTCTCAATCTCTCTAAGTACATGCTTTAAAGGGTGCACTAAGAAAGGGGTGAACATACTATTGGTTATTTTTAAGATATATATCTTAAAAATAACCAATAGTATGTTCATCCCTTTCTCAGTGCACCCTTTAAAGCGTGCACTTAGAGAGATTGAGACTTAACGAGTTCCTGCAAGATAGAAAGTATTAGTAAGTGACAAAGTTTGAATATATATATATATATATATATATATATATATATATATATGCCCCACTCAAAGCTCATTCATTTTAGCATTACTTTTTGTATGTCATTTTTGAGTTATCTCAGTTTTGTGTGTTTTTATGTTCTTACTCGAAATGCCATCCCTTGCTACACTCACATGACACTTGATGAGATTTGAGTGGGGTATATATATATATATATATATATATATATATATATATATATATATATATATATATATATAAACCAACTTAAAACATTTCAACCAACTTGTGAGTTATCACTTGAATTTTCAACTAGATTGACCCATTTCTGTTGAATCAATCAACAATCAACCAAATATCCCCATTCTTCTCAACACATGAGAATTAGTTATCATCCATTGGTATGTGGACTCAAATCCAACTAATTATTATTTTAATAATTCAATAAATTTAAAATATTATTAACCATTCATCTCATCACCCTCAAGCCTATAAATTGATGTGAAATCCTCCACTCAAATCATCTACATTCAATCTATCAAAACTTTATCAAATTATAATTGTGAATCCATTGAGATCAAATCAATTTACAACCTTATGTTTTCCAATTCTTTTGTTTGAAGAAGAGTTGAAAAACCACACACATCAAGAAAGAAAGAGAAAATATACCATTGATCACACTATGGATAAGGTGATGAACATGCATTGTATATTTTTTAAGTGTTTCATTAGTTAAATTTTTTTATTATTGTTGCTCTATCTAGAGGTTAGTGTAGTTTAGGCATGATTGCATTGCACTTTGTCTTCTTAATTTACATTCTAAATTTCACACTATATATTCAAACATGTTCAGTGGGATATTTCTTCATATATCACATCATATGTGCATTTAGGAGGTTAAATCAATAGATTTTTAATAAGTTTTCTTATGCACATATGAATGAACTCTATATTGGAATCTTTTGTTTACAATTTCAAGTATGTTTTATGAAATTTTGGACATATTTTGCATAACCTTATAGACAAAAAAATCATATCATACTTTAATGAATTTTCTAGGGTGAACAACAAATTCATTTATGGGCCATTATCACTCCACTTTTTGCATTTTTTTGGTTTTCTAATAGTTTTGAGCATGTTTTTATTGACTAATCATATTTCCCTTCAATTTGTTTTATCGTAGATTTTGTTTGTTTTTTTAACTCATTTCTATAGAGCAGTGAATTTGGAGAAAGTTTCAATGAATTCATTAGGCTGAGCAACAAATTCATTTATGTGCTATTTTTTGACATCTATTTTGAAGTTTTTCTATTTTATATCAGTCTTTATGTTTGTCATTTTATATTAATAATATTTTGTTTCAGTCTTTCTCTCTCTTTTTCTTTTTTCTATTTTGACACATTTCTATAGAATAACAGAATCAAAGATAGTTGTAATGAATTATTTGGGACAATCAACAAAATATTTTCTAGGTCATTTCCAAGCTCTGTTTCACAAATTTTCAGCCTTCTCATTACTTCTATGTTTTTCTTTCCCTTATAACAGTCTTCTATTTCAGTTTTCTTGGTATATGTTTCTCTGCTTTTTCTATTTTTTTGTGTTTTGGTAGGATGACAAAAACATTTTTACTGCATTGAAATTGTTTGATGAAACAAAAAAATCATTAATAGAAATATTGAATTCATTTTAGAATAGTGAAATCATTATGTAATTCTGTGTATTAATAATTTTATATTCTATTTTATTTAAGTTTCATCTCCTAACAAATTTACCATTTTCTCTATGTAATAGTGAAATCATTCTAGAGGCTAATAGTTTCTATTTTTCCTCCATATTTTGTTGTCTTTGTTGGCTAATTTTACAAGTTGTCTTGCTCTTTCATCTTTAAAAAACTTCTAATAGTTTTTTCAGGCCACTAGTCTAATATTTAAATAAACAAATCAAGTCAAAAACTAATTTTATTTGTTTCTAATATTTTTTCTTCTATTTTTAATTTTGAACTAACCTTGTCATTTTGTTTTAAAATTTTAATAATTTCAAAAAATCATTTTAATATTTATTTTCTATAATTACTCAACATTTTAATTTTAGTTTTAATTAACCCTCCTTTTTATTTTAATTACTTTTATTTTGTGTATTATAAGGTTGTGTATGCTCTTCCCTTGGCAGCATGTTGGGGAGGATACTCAAGAATAAAAAATAATCTTATATTTTTTTTGTTACCCAAGTTTTGCTTGTGTGTATGCTCTTCCATTAGCATCATATTGATGATGATACCCAAGAATCAAAGACAAGTGTTAACTTCTTTATTTATTTTTCTAAGGACTCTATCGATTATGGATATCACCACCATGCCTTAGGTTAAACCCTATAAAGCGATATGGTATATAAATCTAGTGTCAATTGTTTCAAATGCCTAAGTGATGTTGTGTTTTAAGCATACAATGATGTAAAAGGCTTATATATATCAATACCTATGGTTTCAATAGTTTCCCTAAAGTTCAATTCTTCTAACATACACGTACTAAAATCTATGGCTAGGCTGGACACATTGAGACTAGTTCCATTTGCGTGTATCCATTAAATTAGATTTTTATATGGTTTTTTGCTTCATGTACTAAAAATTATTTAGAGGAATCTCCTTAGACAATATTTTAAAAACCTTAAGCCTGGGTGAGTTATTTTTCCATTCAACTTTGGTGTATCAGTTATTAGTTAGTGCCAAGAAGTTACTTTCCACTTACCCTCAAAAATAGATTTAATGGGCTATAAGAATGATAGGATCCTCCATGGTTAGTGATATAAAACATTAGGTTGACATTATCTAATAAAAAAATTAGTAGAAATGAAATCCTAAAAGTTGTTCAAATCATTTTGCCTAGTTTCATACCTTTTTATGTATTACATGGTTGTGTAAAGCAGGAACTTGTTTATTTTTGAAAGCCACAATTTGAAAGCTTTTTAATTAAAAAAAATATTTGAGATTTAAAATAAAAATAAAACCATATCCAAGAAAGTTAAAAATTAAGAACAAACTAGATTCAAAACTTAAAAAACTTATTGGCAATCATATTACTCTCTAGTCTTGGTCTTTCATCTTTTTTATTTTGAGTCAAGTTTTTTTAAGCAATGTCTCCCATCACAAGATAAATGGATTTATTGAAAAATATTTGATTGAGATAGGTGCCTTTTTTTCATTACCCTTTTCACTTTGTAAATCAATAAAACCATATTGAGATCAATGAAAATGTTGAAGATGAGGAACATATCCCTAGAGCCATTTTCCTCCTTTCTCAAATCATAGAGTATATTCTAGTCAACAAGAAAGAGGTATTGATACAATACTTAAGTCTAAGGGATAAAATTATTCCTAATTTTGAAACCAAAACCATTTCACATCATTATCAACCTACCACTATTAACCCTACTAACCAATATCTACCATGGCTCCCATCCACTAGTGATAGGTTCGATTCTAACATTCCTCATCACATCAACAAAGGGAATCCAATTCTAGCACCCATACCATATATCATCATTACATTGTTGGAATATTATCATTCATGTCAAATACAAAAGTAATGGAAGTGTCAGAAAGTAATATAAATTTTAGAAAGTAATAGGAATTGTCTAATGGAATTTTCCTGTACAAAGATTGGTATTTTCAAAAATTAATACCAAAGGATGGAAGGATAAATTTCCTTGGTTTGGGTGCCCAAGTATGAAATATACCAACAATATTAAACAAATACCAACAATAAAAAATGTATTTAATTTATTGTAACATTAATTATGGAAGGTTGGTGAGCTTAGAAGAGTTATGTTGAGCATTAAAAGAAGGTTTTTATGTTTTTTTATATGGCCTAATTGCCCCACCAAACATATGGAATAATGATTATCAAATAAGGGCTAACCCACTTGATATATGGAAGCCTTGGGAAAATCATCCCACTTGGATTAATTAAATAAAATTAAATTAAACATACACCTTTTGATGAAAGGCTATCTTTTAATTGGGATGCCTTCATTGGGAAAAGCCTTTGAAGGCTATATAATATGAAAGGACATTAGAGAAATAAAATAAGAAACAATTATTTCAATCATTTAAGCATAAGAATATTTTCTAAGGAGATGAAAAAGATGAAGTGAAATTTGCCATCATTAGTTGATAAATCAATAGTAAAGAGGTGGAAAGATTGGTTTGGTAAGAAGTCAGTGCCTTAAAGAAACAGATTGGTAGCGCTCACTAAGTTAGTGATTAGCAATAGGATATTGGTATCTCCAGTTGGTTGGCGCCTATGAATTTCATAAAAATATTATTATTATTATTATTATTATTATTATTATTATTATTATTATTATTATTATTATTATTATTATTATTATTATTGTTATTATTATTATATGATTGGATTTAGATGGTAGTTCTAAACAACTATTCATTTTTGGTTTTTCCCCAAAAGGGTTTCCACATAAATCTGGTGTCAATCTATGTCATTTTATGTGAATGCTTTGATTATGTATATAAAGTTTCATTAAGTAAAAGCTAAGATTATACTAATTCACCCCCATCTCAATATAATCATGTTATTAAAAATTGGTATCAGATTGGTTTCTTCAAAAATAGCCTAACCACTAGAAGGTAGATCTTGAGAGCACACATGGTCAAACAATAAGGTTTATCCACAAACAAAGCTTTGTTGTTTGATAGAATAAATTATAATTTTTGGAGTATAAGAATGAGAACCTATTTAATTGATTTAGGGTTTGATATTTTTAAATTATTAGTAAATGGTTATATTATTCCATCATCTCCACCAATAGAACAAGTTGTAAAGAAGGCCAATGAGAACAATGCAAAATCTATGAATGCAATCTTGTGTGGTCTATCAGAATCAAAGTTTATTAAGGTGATGCATTTTAAATCAGTGAAGGAACTATGGTAAAAACTACAAAGCATATAAAAATTTGATAATAAGGTGAAGAAGGCCAAGCTTAAAACACATATAAAATAGTTGAAAAGTTTGAAAATGAAGGATGAAGAAAACATTGTAACATATCTGCTTTGCATGGATGAAATTGTCAACACTATTAGAAGTCTTGGAGAAAATATTAAACATACAATGATTGTGCATAAAATATTAAGGTCTCTCTAATTAATATTTTTTTGCTTAAAGTCTTCGTCATTGAAGAAATGAGAGAATTGCATGGGATTCTCATGGCATATGAAATAAGGACCAAACAAGATAAACCATATAACAAGGAAGAAACCTTCAAATATTATAATAAATGGAAATATAAACATCTTGAATCAATAAATGGCACCAATGATGAAGAAGATGAGAGGGAGGCCCTATTTGTCAGAAAGCTTTAAAAAGATTCGTCAAATACAAAGGTAAGCTGGCTTTCAATTTTTTCAATTATGGTAAAATAGGGTACTTCATTGCTAAATTTCCACATAAGGATGATATTGATGATGAGGAAAATCATTATGAGGAAATAAATAAAAAGGAAAGTAAATCTAAATACAAGAAAAGCTTCAAACAAAACAAAAATAAGAAAAAGTTTTCCAAGCACAAGAAAAGTCTCTATTCTAAAAAGGATAGCAGTTCATCTATGGAGAGTGATGAGAGAATTTCAAGCAGTGACAGAGAAGAAACTCTATCCATGGCTATATAAATAATGAATTATGCTCTACAAGTGAAGACACCTTGAAAGAAGAGGAAGATGTTGAGGACGAAGGATAATTAAATCTTGAAGAATAAATCATTTGTGCTTTAGGTGAGATAAAATTTCTTAAGAAGAAGAATCTAAAACAAATATTACATATTCAAAAATATGAAGAATAAAATCATGATCTAAAAACATAAATGTCTCATAGCCTTGAAGATTCATAAAAGGTCAGCATTAATCTAATAAAATAGAAGAAGCCAATAAGATAGAGGAGGAAGTAAGAGTCCATCTTAAGAAAAAATAAGATGATATTGCTAAGCTAGAATTAGAAGTTGATTTCTAAAATAAGGAATTTGATAAAACATGTGCTAAATTGAAAATCAATTCAAAGTTTGAAAAAATCATCAAAGTACTGGATGAGATTCTCAATTTCCAAATGTGAGCATGCATCAAGACTAGTCTTTGTTATGAAGAGAACCAGAAGAGCACTAAAGAAGGGCAGAGTGAAAAAACTATAAAACCACCTAAGAGGATAAATATACAGAATCCCAAAAGATATTTAGATGCACTCAATGGATCCATAAAGGGTGAAAATTATAAGGAACATGTTAAGAAAGGGAGCGTTATTCATCCCAATGACAAACAAGGTAAGAACATACCTGTATAAAATTTTAGAACAATCTTCCCTCCAAGATAGTATAATTTGATTAGGTATGAAAATTCCTTCTATGGTTATTTTTTTTCATCCAATAATTTTAGGCATAGAGTAATAGAGTGTAGGACACATGCAAGAAATAGGTATATATGGAACAATGGCAAAAGTACTTATGGAGTTCTAAGTAGAAACTATAACTCATTTACACCATTATTGAATTATAAAAAAAGTGGAATTGTATGCTATAATTATAATAACTTTAGTCATATAACACAATTATATAAAAGTGTTGGTGTAGAACCTCTTAGACAAAACAAGAAAGTGATTGCTCCTATTGTAAAGGAAAAAAAACCCTACAAAAATATGGAAGAAAAAACAAGAGAAATAAAATCAAAACAAGAAGGACTCCATGCTTTTGAAAATAGTGTTTCATGTAAAAGATGAATTATAATAGTGGTATATTGATATTGGATGCTCAAGTTACTTGACTAGTTATAAAATCAAAAAAAATAGCTTAAAGTAAATAAATGGAGGCATGCTGAGATTTGGAGATAATGCCATGATATAAATCACTGGAAAAGGTGCCCTGAGCCTTGATAATGGAAAAAAAAATGTATTGTATGTTGAAGGCTTGAATCATAACCTTATAAATGTCTACCAAATGTGTGACCAAGGAAACACACTCACATTTTATGCTCAAGGCTGTGAGATTATAAAAATAGACACAGGAAAGTTGTTTGTAGATGCAAATAGAACAACTAACAATCTATACGTACTAGATGAATTTAAGGGAGAGAAATTATACATGAGTCATATTGATGAAATCCAGATATGGCATAAAAGGATGGGCCACATGAACTTCAATAATCTAGTGAAAATCAACACTAGACAATCTATAAGATATATACCAAAGATAACAAAACCATCAAACATCCTTTATAAGCAATGTTAGCATGGAAAATAGACAAGAGAAAGTTTCAAATCAAAGGAGTAATCAACCACCTAGCCATTAGAATCGATTCATATAGATCTCTATGGGCCCATAGAATGTAAATCATCCAAGGTGAGAGCTATTTTATGTTGCTCATTGATGATTATTCATGAATGACATGGGTTTTTTTTTTGAAAGAAAAATCTAAGTCATTCGAGAAGTTTAAATTTTTTAAAGCTTTGGTTGGAAATAAAATGAATATAAAAATCAAGTGTTTAAGGTCAGATTGAGGAGGTGAGTTCATCTCAAACAAATTCAATGACTATTGTGAGAAACATAAAATAAAAAGGTAGTTCCTAGCTACAAGGACTCCACAACAAAATGGAGTTATAGAAAGAAATAACTGAATGGATTAAGAAATGGCTAGAAACATGTTAAATGAATCTAAACTATCAAATAGGTTTTAGAGAGAAGCAGTTAATACCATAGTTTACATTTTGAATAGAGGACAAATTAGAGTGAATAATAGAGAAACCTTGTATGAGTTGTGAAAAGTTAGAACAGCACCAGTCAAATATTTTAAAGTGTTTGGGTGTAAATGTTTCATTAGGAGAGATGAATAAGAATTGGGAAATCTCAACTCAAGAGCTAATGAAGGTATATTTTTTAGATATTATTCAAAAACTAATGCCTATAGATGTTATAATATAAGGCTACAAAGAATTATAGAAAGTGTCAGTGTAAAGATGGATGAAACAAGGCCTTATAAGGTTAGTACAAAAGAAAATAATCATTCAAAAGAATCATAATACAAGGAGGAAGAATAATAAATACCTTTTTACACAAGAAAGAAGAAGAGGAACATGAAGATACAAAGGGACCATCAAGGTTTGTTCAAGAACATCACTCACGAAGCCAAGTTATTGGTGATATGGATGCTTGAGTGTAAACTAGAAGAAGATTTGTGAGCACATCTGAACATGTGAACTTCTCATTTTTATCAAAAATAGAACCTAATAACTTCATAGAAGCTAGTAGTGATAAGCATTAGATTAATGCTATGGAATAAGAGTTGAGTGAAATTGATAAAAATGAGACATGAGAGCTTGTTCCTCGACCAAAAGACAAAAATGTGCTTGGTACCAAATGAGTTTTTAATAAAAAATTAAACAAAGATGATCAAGTAACAAGAAACAAAGTTAAAGGCATTGATTTTGAAGAAACCTTTACCCTTGTTACAAGATTAGAGGCCATTAGAATGTTTTTGGCATATGTTGTTTCAATAATTTTAAAGTTTATCAAATGGATGTCAAATCCACTTTTATAAATGGTAAATTAGAGGAAGAAGTGTATATCAAAAAACAAGAAGGTTTCCTTCCATCAGGAAATAAAAACTATGTGTGTCAACTAAGAAGGCACTATATGGAATAAATCAAGTCCCCAAAGCTTGGTACTCAAGGCTTGATAAATATCTACAAGAATAGGGTTTTAAAATGGGAGTTATTGATAGCAATCTTTATATCAAGATTGAAGGTGAGAATCAGTTAATTGTTATGGTATATGTGGATGATATCATTTTTGGAGGAGATGATGGACTAATGTCCCAAGAATTTCAAAAGATATATGCAAATAGAATTTGAAATGTCCATGCTGGGTGAGTTTTCATTCTTCTTTGGATTGAAAATTTATCAATCCAATAAGGAATATTAATCTCCCAAACCAAGTATATAAAGGATATATTGAAGAAGTTTAGAATGGAAGATTGCACACCTATTAGCACACCCATGGTTACAAGAATTAAGTTGAGTAAAAATGATGAATCTATTGAAGCAAAATAGATTATTTATATATTCATGATTGGCAGATTTTTATACACCAATGCATTAAGGCCAGACATTATACAAGTTGTAGGCTTGGTAGCATGTATTCAAGCAGCCCCAAAATAAATTCTTGTACAAACAGTCAAATGAATATTCAAATATCTAAAAGGCACATTGGATTATGGCCTATGGCATCCAAGAGGTGAATATTTCACACTAAAAACATATAGAGATTCATATTGGGTAGGAAGCATGGATGACAGAAAGAACACAAGTGGAGAAGCATTATTTCTAGGCATAAATATAGTGTCATGGCTAAGTAAAAAATATCCTTTTGTCTCATTATCCATGGCTGAAGTAGAATAGATCACAAAAATATCTTGTTCTACACAAGTCCTATGGATGAAGCAAACATTGAAATATTTTAATATGGAGTATGAACAACAAATATCCATACTTTGTGATAACACAAGTGCAATTAATATTTCAAAGAATCAAATTATGCACTCAAGGACAAAACACATTCTGATCAAGTATAACTAAATGAGAAAATAGGTTGAATATCAACAGGTAAAGTTGGAGTATATTACTATAAAGGAATAAATAGCAGATATTTTCATAAAGCCCCTCCCAAAAGAAACTTTTGAGTTTTTAAGGCATAAATTGGGAGTACTTCATTCTTCATCTAGTCATTGAACCCATCAAGAGAAGCATGGGTTAAGGGGGAACTAATCATTGTATTTTTCAACTTTGTTGATGTGTTGATAATATCGATTATGTTTTACATCCCTTTTTTATTGATGTCAAAGGGGGATAATTAACGTAAGGGGGATCAAAGGAAGAGAACCACAACAAGGAGGAGTTCATGCACTATTTTATTATAGGATTTCCATCAATGACAAAGGGGGATATTGTTGGAATATTGTCATTTATGTCAAATGGAAAAGTAATAGAATTATCAAAAAGTAATAGAAATGTTAGAAAGTAACAAAATTGTCTAACATAATTTTCTCGTACAAAGAATGGTATTTTTGGAAATCAATACTAAGGATGGAAAAATAAATTTCCTTGGTTTGGGCACCCAAGTATTAAATGGACTAGCAATAATAAATAAAGGCTATCAATAAAAAAATATATTTAATTTATTGTAGCATTAATTAAAGAAGGTTGATCAGTTTAGAGGAGTTTTGTTGAGTGTTAAAGGAAGAATTTTATGTTTTTTTATGGCTTAATCATCCCACCAAACACATGAAACAATGATTATCAAATAAGGTCCAACCCACTTGATATATGACAACCTTGGGAAAATCATCCCACTTGGGTTAATTAAATAAAATAAAATTAAACACACACCTTTTAATGAAAGGGTGCTTTTTGATTGGGATGCCTCCATTGGGAAAAGCCTTTGAAAGCTACATAAGATGAAAGGACATTATAGAAATAAAATAATAAACAATTATTTCAATCATTTAAGCATAAGAAATTTTTCAAGGAGAATTAAAAGAGGAAGTCAAATTTACCATCATCCGTTGATAAAACAATAATAAAAAGGTGGAAAGATTATTTTGGCAAGAGGTTGATGCCTCATAAAAGAGATTGGTGTCTCTCGCTAAGTTGGTTCTTAGAAATAGGAGATTGGTGTCTCTAGTAGGTCAGTGCCTATAAATTTTGTAAAAATATTATCATTATATGACTAGATTTGGATGGTAGTTCCAAGAAACTATTCATTTTTAGTTTTTCCTCAAAAGGGTGTCCACGTAAATTTGGTGTCAATCTGTGTCATTTTTATGTGAATGCTTTGATTCTAGATATTAAGTTTCATTAAGTAAAATATAATATTATACTGATTCACCCCCCAGTATAAGTGTTTGCTTAACATGCATCTCCAAAGCCATAACAAATCTAAAATACCTAACCTATCAATAACATTACCATGCCTATTGAGTGAAAATTCACTCCTTTGAGGGAACCTTAAGATGTATTCTTTTGAAAATTGGTCTCTAAAACCTTAGTCATGTTTCCAAACACTAAAAAAAATTATGAAAGCATCCCAAAACCTGAGTGGTATAGGGATAGAAAATATTATGACATTCACAAAATTAAATGTCATTTCACCAACCATTATGAGAGACTAAAGCATTATATCCAATATTTGATTGATAAAATGGATATTGAATTAGATCCAAGTGTATAAACACCTAAAAATCATATCTCAGGGTTATGCCAAAATGTCTTTCCTAAGCCTAATCAAACAACACCACTTCCAAGTCAAGGTTATAACCTTTCACCCATTTTTTGCAAAACTCCATTTTATCCACCCATTTTAAACAAATCCATAGTTGATCAACCCATCTTTGACAATCATGGTCTACCATCCATTTTCAATGAACCTATCTTTAATGAGCCTATCTTTGTTTAAGATCCTATTTTTTACCAAAAACTTATCTGTGCCCAAGATCCTATCTTTGACCAAAAACCTATCTTTGACCAAGATCCCATTTTTGACAAATATCCCATTTTTTTTACCAAGATTCCATTTTTGACCAAGATACTATCTTGGACTAATCCTCCTCCAACCCAACCTATCACACATTGGCCAATCACCCAACCTCTTATAACACGATAAAGCCTTCATCACCCTACATGGGGTAGAGGTACTTGTAGAAAATAAAATCCATGAGCAATGAATTATAGAATATATCCATTTTGAAGTAAATAATGAACCTCACAACATCATCTACAAACCATTTGAAAATCAATTTAAATATGTTAGTGATACTTTTACATTTTCAAAGTAAACTTCATCCATAATCAAAATAGAACCTGTTCATAGTCCTTATGAGGACCATGCTACCACCACTCCTTTCATAAACACCACCAATCCTTCCCCCCATATTATAATTCAATAATATGTACCTATTGATTAGGACAAATAAGAATACTTACCATTAGTTTCCTATCAGGATGATCAAATAATCACAGAATTCCTAGTTGGTCTTTGATCAGAAGAGTATAAAGAAACATCTGCATATTTTGAGGAACAAGTGTTCCTCAATCAAGATGAATCCTAAATCCAAATATAAAATCATTGTCTCTTAGTAAAAACCTATTTTAGGCACTATTAGATAATCCAAATATGAATCCTAATAAAAAAAACAAGAAGAATCTCTTTGAAAAAACCTTTTTAAGACACTAGTAGATGAGAAAAATAATCTACCCCCTACATTAGCAGATTTTTATGGTGGATCCCCATTCATAAATCATCCCACATACAACTATTCCCAATCTTGTTGAATGTATGATTGTTGGTCCCAATTAACCTTCACATCATGAAACCTATACTTATCCCCAAAATCATTATATCCCTCAAAATATTTCATTCACTCAACACACATCCTTCATCTAACACACCTTCCACATCACCCTTTTAGGTAGCACCTTCTATCATAGGGGCTATGATAGTGTCTTGGTAAATTTGGAAAAGGCCAACTTAGGAATCCATGAAGTTACTAAAGACATATATGGAGTGCATACTTGAAATATTAATAGGGGTTTGCATCATGCATCTCACACACTTCCATAATTTATATTTCAAAAACAAAACAATCAATAAAATTAAAGAAAGAAAAAATAATAATTCATCCAACATTTAAAACCATTCATATGGTGCTTTGGGCAAGTACCATTATGAAAACTAATTTATGGCATCATGCGTAAATAAATAATTATCTAAAACT
Source organism: Torreya grandis (assembly GCA_037957365.1). Classification (NCBI taxonomy): domain Eukaryota; kingdom Viridiplantae; phylum Streptophyta; class Pinopsida; order Cupressales; family Taxaceae; genus Torreya; species Torreya grandis. The sequence goes on along the minus strand of JARHVA010003330.1, from coordinate 29,321 downwards.
ACCTTACACTTGGGGGTAAACCCATTGCATCCTATGCATTCTAAATCATCCCTCTATATTTACCCATCCTAAGCATATTATAAACCCATCATTAACTATCTTCACCTAACTTAAACTATCCCTACCTATCCAAATTCATCCTTAGCCATTTCATCCCAAACCCATCATAACCCATCTTTATCAATCCAATAAATGCCATCCTAATACCATACTTCTTATCACATTTGAACTTGATAAGGAAGTGGAAGCTTCATGAGACATTTTTTGACACCAAATTTTGTAATAATATATTCTAAGTATTTTGGATCCATGGCATTGAGATGCAAGGGAAAGAGAACATTGTGGAGGACTTTGGTGTAGGAGAGAATGACATAGAAGAGAGATATAGAAAAAAAACATAGAATACCTTGGCATATAAGATTGAGTTGTGTAAGATAATGAAACAGAGAATGAGGAAGAGAAAATGTAGGACTTAGAAAAGTGTAAGAGTGGGACAAGGGCACAGGAAGTAGAGATGGTCATAAACTAGTTCAAAGAAGCATCAGAGATTAATAGAAGCATGAATCTAACACCAACCCATAAAAGAGGAGGACCACGAACATGAATATCTAGCATATAGATACTATGTAGGGATTGTTAGGCCTGAATCAAGAGGGAATTAATTTTAATGACTCGCTACCATGAATTTTTTCAAATAGTTTTTGGATTATCATATGTAATGTATTATTGATGTAATCAAAGAGGGATTAGATTGTGTATAAATACCTCTTATATTTGATTATAAAGGGTTGTTAGATGTATATGAGAAGTTGTTATCAAGATAAATATCTGGAGAGATAGAGTACTAAATGAAGTATCTTTATAATACTATAAAATGACAATAATGGAATCATTAATTTATTTGTGAATCATGATCTATTAATCTCTTTGGTGTTAAATATGATTTTATGATAATATATAAGTACATGCATTATGTGAATCCATCAAATGGTTAACTCTAGAGTTATGTTTGTAGTAACAATGACTAAATGTGTTAACTCAAGCACCTAAGTAAGATAGAGTTATGTCTATCTACCACTTAAGCAGAATTGATGGGAACTAGTCAAGGCTCCATGCCTCAGGTGAGCATGTGAGGTCACTACTCATGTGATATGTTGATGCACTAGCTTGTTGGTTTCTTTCTTTTTCTAGGTGCATTATTAATACTTATTTTATCAAAATAAAGTATCAAATAACCCCAACATTTTGGTTCTATTTTCGAGTCCCATTGCACTTATTAGCACAATGGTAGAAAGATGCTCACGTGGTTATATTTAGAAAATTTTGAGCATCAGGTTGTTACAATATAAGAGAACTTAGTATATTGAACTATGAGTTTCTATGTACACATAGGTAGAGCATCTCCTATATGATTCTCTATATGAAACATTATTTGTATAATTACTTGTTTTATTGCATGCTTGGCTTGGCCATATGTGTAAGGCTATTTAATAAATTATTGATGGAAGTCTCCTTGGTTAGTAGAGTGTCAGACAACTTTATCAAATTTGAAAGCTACTTGGACATTTTTAGTGTATGTGTGGTGGAAAAGAATACTCAATAGCTACATTTTGGAATATGTCGTCTCAACTTATTATTGTCTAGAGGAATCATAGTTCAAATTCTTGAGGGAACCACATAGAAGGTATCTCAATCAATTTCCTTTATAAATTAAAAAAATTATGGTTGATTCTGGACTTTAGAACTTACACATGGATGGATAAAATCTCTTGTGCATGAGCAATGTGACTAGTGGGGAAATGAAGGGGTATGCATTGGTAGTTCAACATGGAAGTTAGTCAAAGAGAACTATGGAAGTGTAATTATGATGAGGCTAGGCATAAGGTTATGAGAGGAAAAAATCCCAGGGGAAAATGAGAGATACTAGAAGTGCTATGAGAATCCACTAGAGGGTTGAAAGGCATAGTGAGTACTCCCTAACCATTAGTTCACACCCTTTGTTAACACAAATATGCATCAAAGAATCAAGATAAACATTGATGATAGTAGAACCCAATATAAATATGCTTTATTCCCCCATCATAGTACATGCACATCCATTTAAATGTAACAGAATTATTATAAGAAATTGGGATACTGATAGTGTGGACTTTGAAGTTGAGTCCTAGAGGAATCTATGGGAGTGCAAGTTTAAAATAGCAATTTACAATGAAATTTTAATTTTCCATTAAAAATAAGACCTATGGTTCACCTTGGTATTCCAATTTGACTAAATTTAAGTAGTGGTGAAAATATAGGCCTAAAAATAACTAATCAACCTCCTTTAGTGCCTAGTATTTTTGGTGCACCTATTGCTACAAGAAGTGAGGGAAGCATTACCAATGGTGGTTCTACTGGAGCTTCAAGAGGATTTGGTGGACCTACACCATAAGGTTTAAGAGGAACTAAAAGAGGACCATAGAAAGGTCTAATGCAACCACTTAGTGTACTTACAGTCTGCTATGAGATGACACTTCACTTGCCTAAATATCAAGGTGTCGAGAATGCATTGAAACATGTTCAAAAGTGTGAACTCATTTTCGAGGTGCATGGTATAACTTATATTTAGAAAAAGGAAACTTAGTTTGTTATTAGTTTATTGGATCACATACATAAATGGTATCAAAAAAATAATCCTCAGTAAGAGGTTTTGAATTATGAACTATTGAAGATTACTTTTCTCTAAGATTTTGATATCCTTGAGTTTGAGCAACAAAGTAGTACTGATTTAAAATATATCAATAAAGATCTCACTAAGAGTGTGAATGCATATGATGTATCCTTCAAAACACTTATTTCAAATCTATCATTTGATATCAACCCCACACAACATGATCAATGGTTTGTGGGAGGGTTATTACTTCCTTTCCGATGAGCCTTATCCCATAAGACATTTATTAAACTATTCAAGTCACTTGAATTTTTTCTTCATGTTGAAGTCATGGGAAGTATAGATATGTGGATTAGCCCATTTATGGAGGATCATGTCTGATAATTCTCATAACACATGTAGTGGCTTGTCATGTGTTGAATACAAAGTGGAGGTCATAATAGGAATAACTATCTAAGGAGGAATGTTTGTGCTATATTAAAATAGTCTTATGAGATCTATAAAGAAGATCTTAATGTAAGGAGTTTCCCCTTAATTCAATGTGCCACGCAATCCAAAGTGTCACTATACTTTAAAATATGTGATGCACATACACATGATATTAATGTCTGTCAAGTCATCAATGAGATTCTTGAAACACACATGTAAGGTACTCACAAAAATTATAGCGAACACTCAAGAGGATGATGGAAGTTGATCTTTCAGAGGTCAAAGGCAAGGAATTGGTTGTGGAGGTGGTCAATTTATATAAATGACATGTTATAAGTATGAATCTATGGACTACTAACAATGCAATTGCATGGTCTACCCAACCTACACCATTTGTAAAAATGAGCATCACCTAGAAGAATGTCTAGATTTGTATCCAACCATTACCAAAGAATGAAATGATATGGGTTTTGGGATGATAAGTGTTACAAAAAATATAAATACTCAGTGGAGATAATGTCATACCACTTCTCCAACTAGACCCAAGGTAAATATTACTGCTTAGAGTGGAACTCATTCCCAACCAGTTTCAAATCCACCTACTGAAAAGGTTTAATGTGAAGAACTTCATGTGAAAAACTATCCAAATGATCAATGTCAAAAATAAGTGTTGCATAACATAATGGCCTTGATACATTAGTTGTAAGGTAAAATTTAAATCTTGAAATATAAGGATGTTACCATGCATGTCGAGATGCAAAGAAATATGGTACCCACAGACTTAGGGTATGATGAGTTATGAAAGCTATGAAACTTATTCCTTAATGAGGACATTGTCTCCCTCCTCAATAATTAGTTATGACAACAAATGGTAAAACATTCAAAGGATCACTGGTTGAACCATATGAGATGACAAGAGACCTATATTCAACCAAATTTATAATGTGATAAAAAGTTCCTTATCAATGCATCCATTAATGGTTGGATGATCTATGATATCCTAATGGTAACTAGAATGAAGTCTAATGTTCTAACCAAATATGCCTGGAAAAATATGGGGAACCCCACTTTTCAGCCTTCCCACATGTTTTATTCATGGCCAATAAGACTCACATACTATCCATAGGTGTTCTTAAATATGCAACCATCAACATCTTGGGTGTCACATTCAAGGGTGATTTCAAAGTGATTGAGCTTGTTGAAGCTGATTATTTTCCATCTCTCTTAGATTGACCTTGGTGCTATGTGAATAATATTGACTAACATTTCACTAATCTTTATATCATCTTTTAAAATGGCACTTAATGCATGGTCATTCCTCTAAATAATGACAAAAGACCCCAATTTATGGAACCTATTTATGTTGATGAGGATGTCAACATAATTTATAACATCACTGCCCAAGGAAATGAAAATGTGGATCCTACTCTGGATAGCATCTTATGATGGGAAGACACATAATCTATTTATGACACTACTAGTATTGCTTGTAACCAATGGGCTCAAAGCACATATGATCTGATAAGGAGAATCTATGGTGTCCTTGATATCCACCTAACCTCCCCTTTGAAGTTAGCTCAGCACCATAAGAGTGTTTTCCTCATTGGTCTACCATGATTGAGGTTAGACCATGCACCTTGATTCTATGGTTAAATTGAGGTTGGGGAGTATTTTCAATAGATATAATATTATTACATTGATTAACGTGAACATTTCCGTGTGATAAAATTTTTAATTCAAGGAACCACTTATTAATGGTGGTCTACCCATTAGTACTAGTTGTACACATGGGAACAAGTATGCACAACCATGCATTATCATTTACACCATGACAACCATGTTCATGACACCCTAATATATAATGGGATTACTCCCCTAAAACACAATATAATATCTTGTGAAAGACTTTATAGTGTTGAAGACACATTTTTACTAGAATTCTTATGGATTCATTCCTTTATGGTACTTTATACACCTAGGATAGAGTATGGTATATCCATGAAGAAAAATGTAGGGAGATAGATACCTAGTAGAACATCACACATGTTCTAATTACAATATTTTAATTTTATTCTTCATGAGTGGATTTACATTTGTCCTTAAAAGTAATTCATCAGATAGTTGTAGGTAGTTAGACACCAATCAAATATTGTATACGACATATGTATGGTGCACCTAAGGATAACTTGGACATATTCTAAGAACTTGATACACCTACCATCACTTGGTTAAAACCTAAATCTCAATCATAAGATGTAAATTAGGAACATATAAAATAGGTCAAGAAAAAGTCCTATATTAGGTTGATGAGGGTACTAGTCTTGATCCACTAGAGCCAAAATTTTACCACTTAAATCTACATACATAATATGGGGTGCATGATGTTAGAGATATGATACAGTCTGAGAAAAAATTGTATTTTTCACCACTCAAAATAGTTTATCATAATATTGGGATGGAAGACTCACCTAAAATGGCCATTGTGGGTAATTATTGGTCTAATGTTGAGTTAACCAAAAAAATTAACTCTTGTAGGAGCATCAATAAATTTTACCATAAAACTACATGGAAATGAAGGGATTACATCCATCATTAGGCAAGATACACATGAAGTTCATTAAAGGCACTCAGTCAAAGATAAAATGACCATATCAGATGAACCCTACTTTACGTACTTGAGTTAAAGAGGAAGTTGATAACATGTTGCATGCTAGAGTTATTGCTGCCATTAATAAATCTAAATGGGTTAATCCAATGGTGATCAACATTAAGTATGATGGTAATATTCACATTTACATATATTAAAATATATTCAACACTATATGTGTAACTGGCCCTTTCCCAAATCCTTTCACAGAGGAAATTTTAGAATGTGTTACTAGGTATGAGATCTACACCTTCATTGATAGTTTATCTAGTTATCACTAAGTACACATTGCTAAGGAAGACAAGGCAAAAATACCTTTCTCATTGAATGGGGTTATTTTACATATAATTTTATGCATTTTGGTCTCAAGAATGCATTGATAGTATTCTCATGCATTATGGTGGAATCTTGAAGTATTTCATCCACAAACTCCTTTAGGTACATGAAGATTACTAGACTATGTATGGTTTAATGCATGACGATTATGATAAATTTTTCCTCATGCTCGAGTGTTGTCATCAACTTTAAATTTCCTTGAATCTTAAAAATTGCATCTTTGCCATGTCATTTGGAATTTTGTTGGGACATATTATTTATTAGTATGGACTATTGGTGGATCCAGATAAAATTGTGGTCATTATTAAACTCCAAACTCTAACCATTCAACATAAGGTCCATGCCTTTTTAGGTCACATAAAGTTAATTCAAGGTTATGCTAACATAGTTACATCGATGGAATAAATAATTAAACAAAATTTCCTCTTCTTATAGATCAATCAACACCAACAATATTTGAGACTCTAAAGGAAAAACTAGTGACTATGCCCATTCTCCATTTTTTAGATTAGATAATGTGCATGTTAATGCCTCAAGCATGGTTGTGGGCACTGTCCTTTCACAACCAATTGATGGAAACCTTGATCATCCTATTTATTTTTCTATCTAGAATCTCACACCAGTGGAATGGAATTAATCTAAAATAGACTATGAGGCCTTGTCGATGGTTTATGTCCTCTAGAAGTTTTTATAATACTTGTTGGCAACCTCATTTATCTTCTATATGGATCACGAAGCAATCAAGTATTGGTAAATAATCCAATATTACATGGATACATCTATTGATGGATTTTCCTCTTTCAAGAGTTCTAGTTATTGATGGTCATGAAAATAGGCAAAGTTAATTTTGGTTTAGACCACCTCTCACATGTTTAATTTGGTGAACCAATGCATGCCATAGAGGATGATTTACATTATGTAAAACTTTTTAAAGTTACATGTGTTCCTAAATAATTAGAATAAATTTAAACTTTCCTTGCAATAGGCTCAATTCTAGGCCACTTTAGCACCCAAGTGAAAAATAAGTTGGTTTTATGCACTACCCTTTTCTAACTTATTAGAGGAGACCTATACAACTTGAGATAGGATGAGGTATTACAAAGATGCGTAATGCAGTGAGCATGTTTAACTCCTTCAAGAGGTCCATGAGAGTATCACAGGGGAACATTATGTTAGTGATGATATAATATGAAAGGTTTTACTGATTGGGTTATGGTGGCCCACATTATTCAAAGATGTTAAATCTTATGCATGCTATTGTGATATTAATTAACATGTAGGTAAACCAAATCAAAGGGATGTTATGCCTCTTTATCTAGTGCTTTCTCATAAACCTTTTGAGAAATAATCTATTGATTTTTTGGCCCCATTCAGCCCGTTTCAAGATAGACTGATGTGTGCTACATCATTACTGTCATGAACTATCTCACATATTGGGTTGAAGCCATACCCATATGGGATTGTACTATTGATACTAATGCCAAATTTATATGGAAAAATATCATCATAAGTTATGAATTCTCATTAAGTTTAACAAGTTATTATGCCACTCACTTTCTTAATGAAACAATGTGCATCTTCTTGGTTGAGTTCATGATTGCACACCTTAAGACCACACCATAGCTAAATATTTCAGCAAGGTCTTAGATAATAGCCTGACTAAGATTTGAAATATTGAGTACACTAATTGGGATGATTGATTTTTAATAGTATTATAGTCTTATCAAACCACATATAAAATATTGAACAAGAGTACTCCTTTCAACCTTCTCTTTAGCATTGAATCAGTTTTACCAGTGGAGTTCTTTATACCTTCCTTATATATTATGTGTGTGGGTTGATTAAGATTTTTTAGATGCTTTATTTTAGTTGGATGAAATTCACATTCTCACCCATTATATTCAATGGGTTAAAAAATAAAAATAAAATTTTTGACATGACCAATACATCAAAGCCAAAGTTTTTCATCCTAGTATGCATGTCTTGGTCTATGATTCAAAGTTTACATGACATCCAGGTAAACTATGGATCTAATGGAATGGTCCTTTTATCAATCCTTAAATTCAATCAATAAGGTATATACCACTAGTTTAAGGGTTATGACTTAGTTTAGTTTTTGAATAAGAGTGACATTGGTTATGTGTATTTAGTAATTTATGTTTGGAACTTTTTATTATCTTTGGTATTTATAACTCTCTCTCTCTCTCTCTCTCTCTATACATGAATTTCACTAAGTTATGACATGGAGGAACATGCACATATTTTAATGTGGATGAGGTTTCAAAGGTGTATAAGCTAATTAAGCTCAAGCATGTAAATATAAGGTTGAGAGGAATCATGGGTGATCAAATAAAATATTAGGACAAGGAAGCATGCAAGATGGGAAACATGAAGAAGGTGTGAAAGAGGGGGCACATGGCAAAGGTACACAAGAGGTGGCACATTACCCAAGAATGTGAAATGAAAAAAATAATGAAAACATCATTATAAAGATGAGTACAATAAAAAGGTGAGTTCCCATGAACAAAATGGGAATTTTGAATTTTTATAATTGACACGCACTATGGGAAAGGCACAAAAAAAATTAAAAATAAGGATGGGGCATGCATTTATTAATGACATAATGGCATAAATTGAAAGTGTATCAAATGGGTACCAAGGCATGATTGTTTTAGGTATTAATGGTTGAAATTATGGATGATATCATGGGGGTATTAATGTAAAACCATTTATCCACCTATAAAAGACCTTGAGGCATTTAATTTTCACCTTTTACTATTGAAACTTGACTATTCTATGTTAGATAGGTGAAGATAAGAGGTGTAGATAGGTGGAAGGAGATAGATATGTCCCACCTTTATGTTGAAAGCCAAATGGATAAGGGAACCAAGTATAACTATTCTCAATTATTTGTGGATAAAATTAAAGAATATGATACAAAGGTGCATTAGCTACCAAACCTTAATTTTTTATAGGGCATAAATGTTTTCTAAGTTTTTTTATGAGATTATCATTCTAGAGTATTCTAAAAAATAATTTAAGTGGGTTTACCCATCATAACATAAGTACCCCACTAATATATTCAAATAGTTCACCTATTCTATCACCATCACACCCTCCTACAAGGCAAAGATGAAGGGTTGGTATGAGGGGATGAAGGAAGCCTTTAGAAATGAATGGTACATGCCTAAGGATCTACCCACATAGATGGGAAGCTATGCCAAGTTTTTGGTGAAGCAACATTATTCACTCATGCAAATCTAGTTGGAGACCATGATAACTTGTCAGGGTGTATCAAGTTATCATATGCATTCATAACCAAACACTTCATGGATTCTATCAATCACATTATGGACACACACCTGGTTAATATTGATGTTGACAAGATTGATGTTGAGATTCACTCTCTTATAAATATTTATGTATATTTAGGAAGGGAGATCTATACATAACGACATGACTCAAGGAAATATACTATCAACCCTTCAAGATAATTATGAAAGGCAAGATATGGTTGGTATACTATATGCTTAAACCACAAAAGAGATCTAGAAGGAAGGATGAAGATAAGAAACCACTCCCCCCATAACCAAAAATATGTGTGGAAGAAATGGTGTGAAAGAAAGAGAAAAGGCTGAGACCTAAGGCCACCAGTTCTAGTGGGGCATATGAATAACCTAGGGATACTCCAAAATGACAATGGTAGGCCTCATCACTAATAAGATCCTAAGGTTTTCCTATAAAATAAAAGGAGGACATCGTTGCATCCCAACCAACTACCCAATTAGAGCTTGAGCATGAAGCACCCCGAGTGATGATTTTAGAAATAAGTGAAACATTTGTAGTGTAAGCTATAAAGGAACCCACTCTTGAACATAGAGAAGAATATCATTCTATAGAGAAATAAATGGACATTGAAAGTCCAAAGTTAGAGGAAGAATTAGCAAGAGTGGAAAGCCCCAGCATAGAGGACCTTGACACTATTACTAGCGAATAATGGGAAAAGAGTCCCAAAGTTATATATATAGAGTGTGACCCCCATAAGGGCAAGGAATATTTATAGGAGTTAGAGTAGTAGTAGTAGTAGTAGTAGTAGTAGTAGTAGTAGTAGTAGTAGTAGTAGTAGTAGTAGTAGTAGACAAACTAGGATCCTCCCACTCATGCCTTTTTACAAAAATATACCAAATAAGTAACTATACTTTTGGGAGTAATTACCTGATCATAAGTCCATTGAACAAACTCAGTGTAAGTTATCTTTTATGATGGAGGTATATCATTATGAAAGCCTCTTTAAGCTCTCACAAGCTAGTACCGATGTAAGCCCACAAGTGGTAGATGTTCTAGATGTGTTTTGGGTAGACCCCTCAAATTCTCTTTGGCTCAAGTAGTCACTACCCTCATAAAGTTTTACCTAGAGGTTTCTAGGAAAAACATTATTCATAGCCATGATATTAGGAAACTTAACTATAAACATCAAGAGGTTATCCACATGTATAGATAAGAGCATATGAAATAGTGTAAGCTTAAAGAAGAAATTGAAGTACTTAAGCATCAATAGAATGTGATCGAGGCATCTCAACTTAGGATGTTATGCCTTTTAGACAAATTTATGAAGTGAGCTAGAACTTGTAGATGGTATCCTTATTACTGGTGAGTCCATCAATAAATTAGATATGCTCATGGACCTCTTGTTCAAAAAATGTAAAAATATGGTGAATCCTCAATAAGAGAAGCTATAGGTAACAATGTAGTTTACATAGGACATGGATGTCTACCATGTATTTTTGAATAAACTAAGTGACACTATCCCTATCACATATGGGGTTTTTGTGAACATGGCATGATCGAATAAAATTTTGGAAGTTTGATTTTAGCCTGAGGAACAACAGTGCTAACAACTATCTAAGAACGCACTAAATATCAAGGACAAGGCCCATCACATGAAATTATTCTAGGATGTTGAAGAAATGAGAAAACAAATTAGTGTCCATCAATAAGATCTAAATACTAATTTTTAGTTCTTTACGGGCAATTTTTTGTAGATATTAGGGTATTTGAGGATGCCCAAAAAGCTACAATTACTCAGCTTAAGATTTTGACAACTCAAGTAAATGGTTTTCTTGAGAAAATAAAAAAAATTAAATGACTAAGAGGCAAATTGGAAGTCATTACTTCCAATATTTAGACAACCCTCAACTAATGGGAGGACCTCAAGAACCAAGTTCAGTAGGTGGGTCCCAAATTTTTATTGTCTAAGGAGACTCTAGCATAGTCTAGGATGGACTATCAGTTTAGTTTGAGGTGATATTAGACCCCAAGTTTCATAATAATATACTCTAAGTGTTTTTTAGCCATGGCAATGAGATGAAAGGGTGCAAGAATAATGTAGATAACCTTGGTGTAGGAGAGAATGACATAAAAGAACAATGTAGAAGACCTTCACACAAAATATCAAGTTGTGAAAGATAAGGAAACAGAGAATAAGGAACATAAGATGCAAGACTTGGAAAATTGGAAGACTAAGACAAGAGCATAGGAAATAGAGATGGTTACAAATCAATTCATGAAAGCATTAGAGATTAATAGAAGCACAAATCTAGAGCTAGATTGCAAAGGAGGAGGAGCATGAATGTGAATATCTGCATAGAGAGAGAGAGAGAGAGAGAGTATGTAGCGGTTGTTTGACTTGAATCAAGAGGGAAATAATTATAATGGTTGGCCACCATGAAGTTTTTTGAAATAGTTGTTGGCTTGTCATATATAATGTATTAATGATGTAACCTAAGAGGTATTTGCTTATGTATAAATACCCCTTAGATTTTATTAGAAAGTGATATTAGATACAGATTTGAATTTTTTATCAATATAAAGATCTAGAGAGATTGAGTATTGAATTAAGTATATTTGTAATCTTATAAAATAAGATCAATAGAACCATTACTTTATCTATGAATATTGATGTGTTAATCTCTTTGGTGTTAAATATGCTTTTAGGATAATAGATAAGTATATGCATTATGTGAATACATCAAATGGTTAACTTTAGAGTGATGTTTATAGTAACAATGTCTAAATGTGCTAACTCAAGTGCCTAAGTAAGATATAGTTAAGTCTATCCACCATTATGTGGAAGAATTGATGGGAACTGGTCTAGGTTTTATGCCTCGAGTGAGTACGTGAGGTCACTATTCATGTGATACGCTAGCACACTAACTCAGTGGTTGTTTCCTTCATATAGGCATGTGACTAATTCTTAGTCAATCAAAACTAAGGATAAAATAATGCTAACAGACATGTTCTTATAAATGTCTTGGTGTATCTTTATATTGTTACTTTGATGAATAGACACTTGGTTCTTATGCGACATGTTCCTTGGAGTTATCATCTTATTTCCTATCCATTCTTATTTAACCATACTCCATGCTTCATTTATCCCTTCCATCCACTATCACTCTATTTGTCAGTGCTATAACATGTTTCTCCCTTTACTAGTAGCCCTTGTACATAAAATCCAACAAAAAAACCAAAAAAAATTAGAATATCCCCAAAATCCAAAAAAAAATACAAAATCCCTTTCCATTGGCTACGTACCCTAGTCATCCCTTACATAGATTACTCATAAGACAGTCCACATTGTCAAAGATCTCAAAATTCAAAGGGTTATACTTTGGCAAAGGACATCAAAAGAAATTTACTTACTTGTTTGTATATTCACTTACCTTCTTTTTTATACATTTGTGTTTTTAATTACTTGCTTATGCAATGATTGTTTACTTATTTTTTTTAACTTACATGGATTTTATTGTTGTAAACATCTATTTTCATCTTGTTGTTGATTTTTGAGACTAGATTAGTATGTTCATTACAAAAAATGTTATTATGATCTTACATATCATGATGCACTGTCTTTTACTTGAGAATATATCAGTCCTTACATGTATAACACAATATACATCATTTTTTACATAGCATCAGTATATGTTGTCATGTGCAATATCAAAATAAAGGTTGTTCAATTTATATTAGAAGTAATGTTGTAACTGCAAACAAAGCATATACAATGCAACTATATAAACCATATCATTTTTTTATACATCTATATAAACACATCCTATAATAGAGTGTATGTGTGTCATCTTGGATAAATCCTTAATAGATTACTCCAAGGAGGGCCCATAGTGTGCTAAGAATCCTAATCCACAAAGTGATCTAAGGATGTAGTATGTGTTGTCTCTCCTACCATAATTAAAAAGACATTATGTTAATCATTCGAAGCTCATTATCCATCTCAAACACACTCTCTAGCATTCAAAATCCCATAAAAAACACATCGATTTATCATGCCTTATCACTTCTATATACCTAAGATTTTGAGATGAATTCACGACCCACCTAGAAGATTTTTTTTCCCACATGAACAAATTCACCTCACTTATTGACAATTTTTAGGTTTCAATGTATTCTCCATTCCCTTTGATGAATTCACCACAATCAATGCCTGATTTGTCATTTTAAAAATAGTGTATTTGTTTTCCTCTCATTTTCTAAATATTCCAATGTAAAAAATAAATTTGTTTCACTATACATCCCATAACCCATTTTATATTCATCCATAAATCAAATCCATGTTATTTAATCATGTGATCAATCATTATTAATCTATATAGCTAATTAAATTATTTTTTAATGATTTTACATCAATAATCCCTATTAATTTCCTAATATTTCCATTCAATCTCCTGCAGCTATCGATTGGGATAGAAAAATAACATCCATCCTTTCTCCATAAATCCATCACTCACTCACTCACCTAATCAGTCAATTAGTAAATATGTCAATCTGATCCAAGATCATAGTTTTATCCTTAAGATATATCATTTTTACATCTACTCCTATGAACCTTGATTCATGGGGTACCTAAAATCATGTATATTATCTCAAGATATATCAAAAACCAATCCATCCTCGCATATATCATTGTTTGTGGAAAATCAATTCATCATTACATCCAATCACAATGTGAAATCATTAGCTTAAGTAGGTTAATAATGTCAATGGGTTAGTCTTACATTACATCATCACTTTACATCTCTTCCAACATTCAGAGAATTACATCATCCTAAGGTTTATTTGGAAATGTAAGCAACACTCGGGTACATGGAATATATGGGGTCAGTTTAGCCACCATCATCCATCCAAGTCATTTCATCCACATTTTCTACCATCATTTAATCAAAGTGATAAATATATTTATCAATTCTTGTAATTATCAATTTTATAAACTTTTATCCAACATCGGACAATATATATAGTTCATTTTATGACCCACAAGCTTACCATCATCAAGAGATATCATTCCCACATCCACTTATGTGAACCCTAATTATTTGAGCACCAACCAAGGGTGCAGTCTATGAGTGAGAAATATCCTTTTTACAATCTATTTATCTATTTTTTAACAGTTAGGGGAAAACCATTTTACAAAAACTCCCTACAATGTTGTGAGCATTTATATTGAGACAAATATCTCCATTGTTGAGGGTATCCATCTCTTCATATTCACTTCAAATATTTTGAGTGGTTGTCTATTTTCCTATACAAACACCTAAGGGGGCATCATCACGTTCATTCCTAGTTACCTAGGGAAACATTTTTATCCATAATCATAAACACTTTGCTTTGTTTTCTATTCTTATAAATTGCATTACTTCGCAACACCATTTTAAAAATGGGCAAAGGTAAACACTTAAATTTCACTATTTAGTGTTGAAATTAACTTTGACATGCTAACCCATCACCACCCCAAAATTGAATTCATATTAACATCATTTCCTTTCAAATTTTGAATAATTGATTAGTTCATAATTAATTAATTAAATCATGCACACCTATTTCCTCCAAAACTAGATATAAATCCATATTTTCCACCTCATCCAAACATCTTCCATGTTTGTCATAACCAAATGTTGGCTCATCCAACCACTTTCATTGACTTATTCAACCATATTATGAGTCATCTTAGAACATTTAAACTTGTCATTGAGTCATCCCTTGAATTTTCAATTATCTTGACCCATTCATGTTGGTTCACTCAATCACCAAATCTCCCCCTTCTTCTCAACATGTGGGAAGTAGTCATCAACCATTGGGATGAGGTCTCAAATCCAATAGTTGATTATTTTAATAATTAAAGAAATTTGGATTATTTTCAAATTTTCATGTCATCACCCTCAAGCCTATAAATTGATGTGTGATCCTCCACTCAAATCATTCACCTTCAAGTTATTGAAACTCTATCAAATTATCCTTGTGAATCCATTGAGATCAAAGCAATTTACAACTTTACGCTACCAAATTCATTTTGTTTGGAGAATTTTTGAGAAACCACATACATCAAGTAAGAAAGACAAAATATAACATTAATCACACAATGGATAATGTGATGAATATGAATTTTATGCTTTGTAAATGTTTCATTAGTTAACTTATTTTATTATTTTGCTCTATCTAGAGGTTAGTGTAGTTTAGGTATGATTGCATTGGACTTTGTCTTCTTAAATTACATTCTAAATTTCACATTATACAAATAACATATAATTTCCTTTATTAACACACGTATGTTTCATGGGTACTTGAGTATGATACATGTATACACTAAATACATGATACACGAGCATTTGATGTTAAACCTTTCCTCCACCCACGTGGCATACTATATTGGGGGCATTTGTTTCATTGATCATGATTGATATAGATTTCATTATTTTATGGTCACTTTAAATTTTCATGTTAAAATTATATACTAATGCTTACATATGTTTATATTCATGATTAAATATTACATGGTATGATAGATATGATATTCTACAAGACATTTTGATAACACATGTATGCAATAACTAATATGATATGCTTATGTTGGTTACTCATATCTCACTTATTCATCTTATCACATGGCTTAATTGAGTGTACTTATTATTTTTTACCTTGTTTTGAATATGAAACATTTGAAACTCTTCCTTATTTTTTGGCCATAGTGGCCTGAGTATTGTTTCCTTGGTGTGCATACATTGGACCATGTCTTTCCTTTGAGTTTGCATCATTTAAACATGCCCCTCATATTTGGTCTCCTTAGACCTAGTTTTTGTGACATTGAGTGATCTATTTTTTACTAGGCTCATTCTTGTTAGTCCTAGACATTGTCATGATCCATATCATGCATCTTATTGATTTTTGTGATTGGATACTATGAGCTTCATTGCAACATTACTTAGACTTGATACTATTATATATTTCATTACTACATGATTGATACATATATGACATGGTTATATTATCATTTTAAGATAAGGTGACTACTAAGTTGCATTCCCCTCACCTCAAAGGGGGAGAATATCAATGGGGGCATATCATAGAAACATGAGTCCACACACACATAGTTGGAATTTTTGGTAGAATTTGATACAGTTTACATGATTTAAATATACATTTGGGACAAAATATATGCATTTGGTACTAATTTTCACAAATTTGGGATATTCTTATATTTGAGACATATTTTATAAACAACTTATAGATCAAATTTTATATTTTGATAAATACTTCAGATTGAAACATGTTAGATGTGTATATTCCATGAAAAAGTACCAAATCACATATATGTATTCATTATATACAACATTTACAATAGATTTTATGAGGGGGCATGAACAATGTTCATTCTTTTCTCACCACACATTGATGCACTAATTTTTCCAAGATGCATCGACCCTTAAAAGACGTACTGATTGAGCCTTTATCTATCTATAATAGTTAAATCCCTTAAGTCATGTAGTCAAGATTTATCACCCTCGATGGCATTGGCACTACTCCCATTTTTTAGATTTTAATGGTTAAACCATTTGACTTTGGCTAGATTGGCTAAATTATGTTTACATTTGAGTTGTGCAATTAATATTTAGTTTTTTCAATGGCCTTGGCAATAATTTTCCTTGCACTAGATTTGGGGCATGACCACCATAAAATTCCCTTCTTCACATCTCCAAGTTTTAGTTGTGAACCGCTATCTCCAATGATTCAACAAGGAAGCATTATCACCAAATCCAAGTACTAAGGGGCAACATGGTTGCATTGACACATGTCTATTATTTCCTTAATCTATTTAATTTCAAGTATTTCAATTATTCATTTTTAGATTATATTCACTAATTACACTGTAACATGATTTTGGCTTTAGTAATGCACAACAATAAATTCAAAAAGGGATCAAGTGAAATTAAGGTGTGTTATACACACCAAGGTACACATTTATTTCTTTTAAACTAGTAATTTAATCCTTATGCATTACTTTATTAAATATTTTGTTTATATATTAAAATATAATTTTATAATACATACTAGTTTTATACACTTGAAAAATACCAATCATGGTTCAAACCTTCAGTTCATGACCTTCATGTTGTCGAAAGACTCGCGTTTACCATGTCAATGTGCCTAATTGTCTATCATATATTCCAACCCTAATATTATAATGATATATATCCCTTTTATTGTATAGTCTACATAAAACCTAATTTCCATATTGCACATATAATTATATAATCATTTTATACTGCAAGACACTAGCGTCTGGATATTAAGATGTTGTTAGTGTGCCTACCTTCTAAATAATAAAATCACAAATATTTAAACATGTATGGGTTATCTTATTACTATTATTTAACCCTCTAATGAGATCATTTCAAAAGGTGTGGTATAAATACAAATCTAAGGTAATTCATTATCCATCTAGAAAATATCTAACAAATACTAAGCAAGCATCTCAATCTCACACTACACTACTAAAAATAATTTACACAACTAATTTATATTTACTTATTCTTTATTATTTTCAAATTAAACATAGGATCAGTCTTTTTCTAGGTTTGGAGCATTCAAAGTGTAGCCCATGAGTAATATTTTTCAAGTTACAAGATAGATCACTATGTGCACTCACATATATCATATTACATAATTGTTCACATACAAGACCACATAAGGGGGATAAATACATAATTTTGAGGCCCTATTGGGCATATATTTCCATGTAGGAAATAGTCATTGATAGAGGGGTCTTTTTGGTTAGCTCAATTTCACTTGATCCCACTAACCACTGTATTGCAAGGTGACATGCCCTAATCAAAAGACCTAGGGTTTTGAGTAAAAGACTAATTATAGGAAATTATGAGAGTGATATAAATTGAAAATATGAAAGGTGTTAGTGAACCCTAATGGGTACATGTAGTTGTTCTATAAAATGTTTTACATCTTGAGTTAGACTTAAGCATTTAAACTAGGACACAAACATTGATGGTAGTGTCTAGATCTCGATGGTAGTGTCCAAGCTAACAGATAGCAAATTATTAAATATGATGAATTAAGGTAGAACATCAGTATAACATTTTATACGCTTTTACCTTTTAGATCTTCCTCTGCATCATTGCATATGCTAAGAAAATTTTCTCCATATTGTAACTTTCAAAATATTGTTTGGTATTATACTTTTATATATTTAACATATTTTCAAGTTCAATATATTTATGAGAATATTATAAATAAGAATTCATTTAATTGGCCTAATTTAGAATATATTATTCCATGATTGATTATGTTATTCCCTCCTTACATCCCAAAAAGGGTTAAACACCAAGTAGCTAATAAGTTATCTATACCTTCTTTACTTTTAGTCATAAGCAACATAATTCTTCTTGATGCTTTCATGTGTGATTCTTATGTATAAGGATATGAGCATGGAAAATATATTGGGGATCCATTTATTCAAGTAAATAGGTCATAAGGTGCAATTTTTGAGCCCAAATAAGATTATGAACTTCAATATAGGTTACTATATAAGTTGGGTAAACTTTGTGTGCATAAGGAAGAAATAGTTTAGCTAATGATGGAAGCATATACTTCAAAAAATTGAGGACATTTTTGTCTTACACAAATTATTACACATACATAAATGTATATTTATTGTCATAATAAGCAGCTTGATGTTCCTAAGTTTTTAAGATGTGTTTTATGTAGTGTAAGAAAACCTAGTAATAGTAAATTGGGATTGTATATGCCATTATTGGTTCCTTATATGCCATGGGAAAGAATTTACATGGATTTTTTAGGCATGTTTCCTATGTTAAGGAAAGGTTATGACTATCTCTTTATGGTTTTTTAATAGTTTATTAAGACGTGCATTCTTATTCCTTGTAATAAGACCCCCAAACATAGTGATTCAATTGAGTTGTTTTTGCTAATATATGGATGCATTTTGGTTTTATTAGTTCAATTAATTTAGTTCAAGATTTTAGGTTTCTTGGGAAATTTTGGGCTATATTGTGGAAGTAGATGGATACTAAGTTTAAATGGTCTACCGCTTATTATCCACAAATCAATGGGCAAATCAAGGTTGTGAAAATAATAATGGTAAATCTCTTGAGATGGTACAATAGGAAGTATCCAAAATCTTTTGATTATTTTTTTGTATACTAAAAATTCATTATGAAACTAGTGAGTTCTTATAATATTAAAATTTATTATGAAACTTTTTTTGATTACTTACCTTCATTTGCATTTGATGTTATTTTGATACAACCATACAAAGGAAATGGAAATGTGGATCTAGAGGTCCACAAAGCTGAAAATTCCATTGAGAAGATTCAAATAATTAACCTACAAGTGAAAAAGAGGTTGAATAAGTTACAATCAACTACAATTCAAGACATAACCATCATATGAATTAAAATACAGTCCTTGTTAGAGATAAGGTATGGTTGTACTTGAGTAGAGAAAGGATCTAATGAATGGATAATAAACTTAAACCTATAAAGTATGGTCCTTTTGAAATTGTGGAACAAGTGGGAAAAAATTCTTTAAAACTTGATTTTACTCCTTATATGAAGATTTATTTGTCTATCAATGTTGAGAACTTACATATTTTTTAGACTTCTCTGTTAAACAATGAATATGAAAGGATGTGGTTACATTTAATTAAATACCTCACTCTTGGTAGTCAATTAGAATTTGAGGAGGATGTTGTGCTGTGAAGGAAGGAAAGGAAAATGTGAAGGGGAGTGAAAGAGCATTGGTTGGTTGGGTTAAAATGACATCAACCTATAAAGGCCAAGTGGTATTTTAAGGATTATGTTGGAAATATATTTTGTCACCTACCAAGTTTATGAAGTTTGTAAGGACTTAAAAGTCTCAAATTTGATTGGTATGATCTAAATACGGATCCATTGTGTGTTTATTTCATAATATATGTTTTTGAGGTCAACATACCTCTATTTATAAAAAATAATGGACCATTTTGATTATTCTAAACCTTAGCACTAAGATTTTGATATTCTACTCTTTTTATGATTTGAAGATCATCCATGCCTAATGAAACTGGCCCATTTGTTCATGGTTCTATTTGAAACTTGCCTAATGTTGCTAATAGTTGATCTTTATGTCTTAAGTTTCAATTTTCATGGAGTTTATTATGGATCATGCTTGAAATTTATAGATTAACCATGTTTAAACTTTTTCTAGTCTCAAATTTATGGTAGCTCACAGTTGGATTCATGTGATAAAACCCTCCTTCAACAAACACTAGCCTAAACATTTAACTCAAATTTTGGTGGGAACATTTTTGAACTAACCCTAGAATTAGGCCTAAATTTTATGCTAGGGCTTGGTCATGTTTTTAAACACAACCCAAACCTTAGCCAAAAAATCATGCTTAGTCACCTTTATTTACCCCTTCCATTCCTTATGTTTCTAATGTGGTCTAATGTTTATTTTAATAGGGTCCTTTATTTTAGTATGGTCCCCTTTATTATATTATTAGCCTAAATTTTTAACCCTTAGGCCCAATTTTTATTTTATCAATATGAACAAGACCTTAGTTTAAAGCTTTAACCTAAGTTCCTATATTTACCTGTGTCCTAAGTTAAGCACCTTTCTTCTTTGTAGACCCAACAGACCTTATTTCATCACAAGCAATTATCTAATAGAGTGCAAGAATCCTGATAAATCAAATCTTTGATTCATCATACCAATCTTTTAAGATCACTAGGATCATGATCAATAATCTATGCTTAAGTGAGACTAAGGATCAGATGATGCAAAATCATTGTTAAAGCTAAATGACCCATTTTATTAAACATGAACATAGCCTAAGTTTTACCCTAAGGTCTTGTTATATTTATTAATACAATGAAACATTAGGATAAAAATTATGCTATGAATTCCAACATATGAAAGGAGCTAATCAAGTGTAAGCATTTGGATTAAGATCGATGATCTGCACTTCATCATGAAGATTGATCCAATAGAGCATATCGAATCCAAGATCTATGAATCAGAAGGGTTTCATGTGTTTAAATTTGATGTTTTCTTGACCATCATTTGATGTTTATGAGATCATCATTAACGCCCATGAGACTATCAACTTTAAGCCCATGAATCCTAATGATCTACTAACTTAAATTTGATGCTCTCATGACCATCATTTGATGTTTGTGAGGCCATCATTAACATTTTTGAGACCATCAAATTTAAGCTAATTAATTATTTTTCTTAAACATAAGAACATGCTTCAAAATGTTGATAAAATATTATGTCTTGCATTCCAGATCAATAGGACCCCTCGAAAGATGTTCAAATACTTATGATCTTTGAACTTCAAATAGTAAAATGATCTTGTAGTCTAAATATATGAAGACATGGACTTAGTCTTAGTCTATTTCTTGAGGTTCTAAATGTGTTTGTTTAAATGCAATAAACCTTAGGATAGAGAATAATATTAAGACTTATGTTAAAATCTCCTTGTGACATAAATCTTAGCTTAAAACAGTCTAGTCTAAGGTTTACTCTTGTTTATTAATACGGTAAAACCCTAGGTTAAAACCTAGAATTTGGTCCTTGTATTATTTGGCCCCTTTGGACATGTTCTAAGAATTTAACATAAATATTTTAGCCTGCATTTTAATTTGTGTTTATTAACACAACATAAACCTTAGCCTAAAATATTTAGCCTGGGTCCCCTTTCTATGGATTCCAAAAACTTAGGCTAAAATACTTTAGCCTAAAGTTTGTAACATGTTTATTAAACATGAAATAAACCTCAGCCTAAATTATTTTAGCCTAAGTCCCTTATTATGTCACAATGTTGATTAAAGTTCTCACCCTTTTGTAGGATCAACGGTCCATGATGCATCATGGATATTGATCAAAAAGAGTGAAAGACCTAAAAAATATAAGGCATTTGATCCATTAGACCAATCATGTGCATCTATTCAAATTAAGATCAATAGTCTGTACTTACTCATGAGAGGATGATCAAATGGAGTGTAACTACTAGAGAATTTTTAAAGATCCCCAAAGGCCCATGGGATCAACATGTGGTAGTCACACATTCACTACATAGAATATAGAGCCCAAGAGGCATACAAAGGTGCCAAGTGGCATAACCACGAGGCCCAACATAAAGTAACCAATGATTCTTGAGCCTTGTGTTCATGATCAATGGTCCGCATTGATCCATGATCAAAGATCCAATAGTGCAAAAGAAAAGTTGGATTTTCAAAAGATAACAAATAGTTCCTCAAAGAATTTATGAAAAATGTCATAATTATTTTCAAATGAATTCCACATGGGTGTCACGCAAGTAGAAAACAACAAAATTAAATATTTTGTGTGCTCAATAAAGGCCTAGGTCTCAATAAAATTTGAGACATGAATAATCCTAAGTCTAAATTTCTATTACCATTAAAGCTTTAGACCATCCCTAAGCATCCATAAAATCCCTAATTTGAGCTCAGATCAATCATAATCAAATTGAGAGAGTTCAATTGTAATCTGAGTAAGAGTGAATTGAACCATAGGCTACTTTAAATTCATTTGGTAAGTAATTGTAACTTCCACAATCATGGCAGCTCATGGACAACAACAAAGGGATGAGATAGAGATATATTTAACCTCAGATAACAAGCGAAGAGTTTTTAAGGACAAGGAACTGGTCTAAACTCTTTTGGACCATCGAGGAGATGTAATCTCTTACAAGATAAGAATAAAAGAATGTAACCATTCTACAGAGGTACATTGACCTAGTCACTATCCATATGACTTGTCTACACTATGCTAGTGCCAAGCCTAAGGTATTACACTACATTGATGTCCTTTCTCCTCTTTTTTAGGATTATAAAATTGAGAATGATTGGATTGTGCATGAGCATAGCTTTAAGAAAGTAACTTACATTTCCCCTCTAGATTTTGAGAGCTATTACAAACTATGTAAGCCCTAAATAGACCTACCCACCATTAAAAAGTGGACTAGGGAAAATGACTTGAACAAAATCATGGCCCCATAGTTACTTACTAGGAACTAAGTAATCTAAGACCACATAGGTGAAATACCAATTATCCAATTCAAGGAGGGGATCAAGATAATAATGACCTCATTGAATAGGTTATGTGAAGCCCCCTCCACCACACATATTGACAGGGTCTAGGTGTCCTACATTTACTTCATGGTGGAGAAGGGACTCACTCCCACATTGGGTGAGATGATCAATATCTGTCTGAATTCATAATTTATAGCCATCAAGAAGAAAGCAAGCAAGCTCTTTTACATGATGTCCTATTACTTTATGCCCTTTTAGCCTCCACCTAGATCCCAAATATAAAGAATTGGTCAGATGATGGGAGACCCACTATCTCCCATCATTATTCCAAACTTCACATATTCAAATGTAGGCATAAGATGTAGCTCCTTTGTGATTATGTTTATCCATCCCTAGTGGAAGCCATCATAGGAATCCCCATGATCAAGGTCAGCCCATTGATTAATAAATATGTGGAATTGATAGGGGACATATGGTTCTACCCTAATTGCATAGTGATAAGGATTGAAGGGACTTTGACATAGCCCTTCAGGTTACCCATCTATGTGCCAACCAAGCTAGCAAAGTGAGAAGTGGCTTACCAAATTCTTCATAGTATAGATGGATTTTATAAGGATAAAAGGAAAGGCCTTCCCCATCCCTTTCCTTTGATAATCAGTAGAATTGTGTTGCAAAACTTGGAGCATGTAAATGTTATTCCCAGATAGGGACTCCTTCACCTTATAGAAATATGATTTGAGGTAATGGGACCCTAATGGGGTGATCACCAAACACCTTAAGTCCAAAACCATAAACAAGACATATGATCACCAACCCAATGTCCATGAACCATTCTACATTATGGCCTCTAGTTTCCCAGAGGTATTAACTAGATTGAAAAGACACAACATTAATTTGGAGCTCAGGTTGGTTAAAGCATATGACAAGTCATTAGGTGAGATTTAGAAAATGGGACCCCTATAGTATCACCTATTACCTAGACCCTCTTCTAGGCCCCCTCTAAAGAAACCACTATAACAATCCCAAGAATAAATAACATAAGGACCTGGTAAGGAGAAGTTGGAAGAGAGACCTGGGGAAGGATTATCTTTAGCCCCACCTAAAAGGCCAAAATCTCTAGTAGAGTACCTAAATATGATTGTGTTGGAACCTAATGAAATAGTAGAGGATGCCCTTAAATTGATTTTGAAATAATATGGGTCAAAAGAAGAAGAGGAACAGACTGAATAACCTCATGCCCAAGTTGAGGAAATAGAGTAGGACAAGGGGAAGGAAGTTGCTTTGGAGTTGGTCTTAGTAGCACCCCCATAAAAAAGGAAAGTAGAATTGACATTGGTCCTAGTTGGGAGAATGAATCCCAATTTGACCTTCACCCACCCCATGAGTGATGTCAACTTGTTCAATGATGAGTACCCCATTCATGGACCCATTATCCCTAAATGGTTTGTTTATGAGAAAATGCATAATATTCCCACTTTATCCCATTCTTGGGCCTTGACATAAAAAATTCAAATTGATGTTCATGATGAACAATAAAGAAGAATAGTTTCCACAGTAGGATCAAGTGGCACATAAGTGGACACTCTAGAAGCATCACATAGCACATAGGTGGAGACTCCTAAGCCTCGTAAGATCATAGAATCATCAACCAATATACAATTAAATCTAGAAATAGTAGGCTTAGAGAGAGTGACCACCAAGAAAACCATGGTTAGAGGTGAAGAATTCACCTTCCAAAGAGTTGAACCTTTTATAGGTTTAACTCCCATTAGAGGATAGAGGCATGGGGAGAATCCTATTCATGAGGAAGACAATGAAACCTTAACTAAGGCTCACCCAGCCTAGATCAAAGCAGGGATCAAGGGCATGAAGTAAAGGATACATAACTTGGAGAAGGAAAAAGAGACTTTAGAGACCCATGCTATCCTATCAATCTCAGAGGCTATAATAAATATGTTTGAGGCATCCTTCTCTTATATTTTTGACTCTTCAAAGTTAACAAAGTTGAGGTAGGATGTGCTGGTCCAATAAGGTGAAATAACCAAAGGATTGGTGGTATAGTGGTAGGATGCAAATAATAAAATAAGCAACCTTATCAACATATTGATTAAGGGTAGGATTTATAGCTTCAAAACAATTAGTCTGGCCCACTTGAATGCAATATTTGGAATAGTTGTTGATAAGATCCAAAATTTAAGTGCTTAGTCAAAGAGTTTAGATAGACCCCTAAGGGATGAGGAGGAGCTAATAACCAGAGTCAAGCAACTCCTTGGCACCATGTTGGCTAATTTGACAAAGTCCAGTGCCTTGGGCATCAATGATGATGAAGAGTAAAAGCATAAATCCACTTTGGTGATGTAAGAAGTGAGAAGCAAAAGCCAAGGGCAATCAAGGAGTGATAATAGCCAAATCATGGGCATGATTTTCACTGCTAAATAGAATATTGTAGAAGCTAGGAGCATCAAAGAGGCTATGGTAAGGAATGATAGGGACTTTAATGACTTGGATGATGAAGAAGATGCTATCTCTTGAAGCCATATGTTGATTTGGAGCTTGTCAAAGAGAAACATTAGGAGCTATGGAGATTCTCCAAGAGCAACAAGGGAGCCCTTCAGCCATGGGCCCATCAGTTAATTAATATTACATTTTGTGTAAAAAAATTATAATATTTGAACATGGAATATTATTTTGTAAAGGCATATGCTATTTTTAGCATATTTGCCTATAGGTCAGTTTTCTTGGAAAGAGAAATGTATTCTAGAACTGTAAATAAGGACAGTTGTCCTTATCTTTATACATGTGTAATTTTATAAAAAATTGGTATACTTCCTAAGTCTTATATAAAAGGTAGTATTACCATTTTATAAGGAGAGGGAGTTTTGAGCCAAAACTTGTATATTATTTGATCATTTAATATAAGTAAGGAATATTTAAAATTTTGTCCAATTTTGTTTGTATCAATTGTTACCTAGTTTCTCTCTCAATTGATTGTTCTAAGTCTTTAATTTGAATGGTTTTTCATAAATTCGAAATGTGTATATTTGATATAGGGTTGCTAATTTGTGCTTAATCTAGATTAGTTGAATGTACTTATACTTTGTTTCATTTTATTTGCTCTACATTAGGATGTGAAAATGTTATTTGAATGTAGCAGTAAACCTTTAAAGTAAAGATAGTTCATACTTGTAGTCTCTCATGATTTCCTCAGATATTTGCATGGTATATGATATGATTTGATATTTTGTTACTTTACATTATATACTTTTTAAATGCATGTTTATTTGAAATTAAAACTTTGTCATGGTGTTTAAGGCAAGGATCAACAATCCCATACTTTCTTTCTGCCCTACCCTTACTTTTGCTTCTTTTTTTATCAAATCACTTTAGCTTATATCTCATTGTAAATATTCACTTAGATTAGTCTCTAGTGTAAAATTTTGATCTAAGATCAACATATATACTACAAAATTTGCAAGGACCTTGGTGGCTCCCAATCACCAATCAATATAAATTTATGGAATAGTTTAATTTGCTCTGCCCCTATTTCACCACAGGTAATAGATTACCAAAAACCTATTACTCATTCCATGAATTACCAGAATTCTAAAATGAGAAGCATTATTTAAATGCTAAGAGAACATATGATATACATAGAGGCATCAATCCCTATATGAAGATTTATTTGTCTATCAATGTTGAGAACTTACACATTTTTTAGCCTTCTATGTTAAATAATGAATATGAAAGGATGTTGTTACCTTTAATTGATTACCTCACTCTTGATAGTCAATTAGAATTTGAGGAGGATGTTGTGCTATGAAGGAAGGAAAGGATGACATGAAGGGAAGTGAAATAGCATTGGTTGGTTGGGTTAAAAGGACAATAACCTAGAAAGGCCAAATGGTATTCTAAAGATTATGTTGGGAAGATATTTTTTCACCTACAAAGTTTATAAAGTTTTTAGGGACTTAAAAGTCTCAAATTTGATAGGTATGATCTAAATACAGATCCATTGTTTGTTTCTTTCATAGTAAAGCTTTCCATTATATCCAATTATGTAATGCATTCATGCTTATAAGACACTTATATAAGATGTTTTTATATGTAAAACATTAATGTATATAAGTTACATTGGTAGAGATATGGTGGGGTTGATTTGCACATCTTGATGGTGATGAAGGTATGCTATTTCAACTCTAAAAATTAAAGGGTTTGCTTAAGATATCAAAACTATCACTATTTTTAAGGTTTTAATTACAAAACCAACCGAACAGTTGAATAACCATTCATGATTACAAGTGGAGATTATGTAATTGAGTTGGTGATTTCAAAACCATCCTAGATTGCACACATCAATAATTTTTTCTTGATAAAAAAATCCCAAAGTCAAACATTTAGAAATGTTTATTCTTCCAATTATCAGTTCGTTTAATCTTATTATAAGAATTACAAGATGAGAGTGCATAAATATAGGTCATGTGAAATGAAAAATACATCAAAGAGTCTTGGAATTAGATTCACATTACAAGTTATCAAGATTGTATCATAGTTTAGGTTGTCTTAAATTGTTCTTAGTTGTTTAGTGGTTTTTTTAGGCTTGGTACATTTTGAGAAGTGTCTGAAAGGTTCAAAGCAAACTTGTGTGCAAGTTTTGAATATGGAGTAGTGAATATATATACATGAAGGCCAAGTTTTGGTATTATATTGTAATTTTTTGGATTACATAGTGGAAGAGGGAGTGAAATTACCTCACCCAGCTATATATTTTCCCACGTTGGGTGTTCTAGGATAAAACATTGTGTTCTTTTGTGTTTTTTCTATATTTTATTATCATTTATGTTTTTATCATGTTTCACTTTCATTTATTACACTTCTTAGCTCTATTTTATTCAATAAAATTAGTCTATAATAGTTTTTTATTTAAACATTTATTGGGCTAAGAGTAAAGGATCCATTTTAGTGAAGACTAGAGTGGTTTAACTACCTAGTTTAGTGATCAACAAGTGCATTAATGCATTTGATAAATTCATTAACAAGTGATAAATGTTATCATTTGAATAAGGCATTCAAGAATATTAGGAGATATGAAGAGAATTTAGTATTACATTCTAGTAAAGATCAAACATTCATTGTAACCTTGAAATCCATATTAGATTAAAGATTGCATCACATTGGACTCCCTGATTGAATTGCATCATACTTGACATGTTGCTTGTAATATTTTAAAACACTAAGGGGCTTGATAAGTGGTTGGTTCTTAAAAAACTCTTTTATCCTAAACACATATCACCTAATTTAAGAATATTTTCCATATCCTCTATAGGTTCACCTTCCTTATTAGGTTTTTGAAGAAGGATATCAATTTCCTAGGGATATGTATGAAATTACAAAATACGTCAGTGACATTTTTGGAGCTTTAGATTGATGAATATATTTTTCAAATTATTTTTATACTTACCTTTTTTTTATAAATTAATTATGTACAAGTTTGGTTTCTAGATAATTATTATTTCATTTAAAAATATATCTTTTGTGTTTGTGTGTTTCCAACACTTTACATTAACTCAAATGAACTCGATCACCCTTCAAAAGAGTCTGAGAAGGAAGAATGAGAGGTTTTAGGCCATAAGGTGTATTTTTATCTATCTCATGAAAAAATAATAGGTTAATGTAGGTTTTCATTAACCTTAGGTTACATAACCACTACTCTCACCCAAGATAGTTAACCACATCTAGTAATAGCTTGTTAAAATTGACCCTGTCATTTTGAGAAAATTAATGGTTTATGGGGATACAAAGTGTCACAACATAAGACACAAAATTTGAGGAAATGATT